>NQII01002441.1:18077-83595 GCA_002778355.1 Clitarchus hookeri | reverse complement strand
GGCCTCGCCTACTGAATAGGAAATGCGGAGAAGCAAATTAAACGGCGGCACGCGACCTGCAAGCAGGCTGGTCCCTCCCCTCCCTCCTCCTTCTCCACCTTGTGTCATTTTCAAGGAAAGGAAACTGTTCCCCGTTCCTTTCTTGGATTACTCGTGAAAGATGGATTCAGCCCTGCACGAACATCCTGTCCTGTATTCGGCCGTACAGTCGCGTCCACGCCGCGTGGCACGTAGCTTGTACAGTCCCGTACGAATGATGCTCGCGGTAAACTGAGCACTTTGGGAAGCCCTGCTTAAATAAAACCCATTGTATTCACAGTCCGTATTCTAATGCCGTATGTAAAATTAACGTTGCTAGTAACTTCATCACTTTATTCATGAGTCGGTCAAGGGAAGTTGTAATGTATTATTAAAAATAAATGTTTTACGAATTTGCTGATTCTTACTCGTATAGGTTGGAAAAGCTGAAAATAAAAATTAATTATTTTACTATTCACACATTTTTAACAAACACTTTAAATTCAAAGATAAGTCATGGAACTACTTTCCCTCCGTCGTTACCAAATTTACTGGGCGCAGTATGTTCGTTAAAATATATGCAGTTTCGAGCAGTGGCATTTTTCTAATTTTAATTTCAAAAGTGCTAATTTGACCGTCAACATCATCAACGAAAATGTAGCTAAGAAAAAATTTATGATACAAAAAATATTGCCCTGGCTGAATTTTGTTTTTCAAATTGTTTGAAAGTACTGTGCTTATTGTGGATATTTCTATGACTTATCCAGGCAAGTTGTGCACATTTATATTGGTTAACGCTGTCATGGTAGAAAAACCTAGGTACATCTGTAATACATCACACACAGATGGAAAAGTTAAATGTAAAAAATATAAAAAAAACTTGCATGTGTTCTTTCTAAATTTATTAGAAACTGGTTTCTGAAAAATTTTCATTTTTTACATTTTTATTTTCATATTTTACATTTTAATATTTTGCTTATACTTTCTTGAAAACAAATATTCATAAAATGTGCCGGTAGGCCGTGTGCTTATTACTGTTCTCTGCAAAACATATTTACTGTCCATCTAAAACGACGCGATTTCATTTATGGATGAGCCAATCATGACTTCGAATTACTGCTACCAATTTTGTAACTAGAAATTAGTGCAACACCATTTTTATTTTTTATTTTATTTTATTTTTTGCTTCTTACGAAACATAAAAGTGCTGAATTTAAATTACGTAAGGATACATTTCATCAATGTTAATAAGAATGAATGTGCGGCAGAGACATAGAGTGGCCTTGAAGACGAAGGTCTGTCACCAGCGCACAGCTGACGAGATGGCTCGCGCGTGTCTGCATCATGGGCGTAAGCACGAGGGAGGAGGGACGCTCTCCCTCCCCTAGAAACTGTATTTTCTCTATGAAATGTGTAATAACAACTTTTATAACAAATAAATTTCTTATTAGCGACCCTTCTTGAAAATGCAAGTATCTGCTGGGAGGAGTAATTAAGTTCTTCCTAATTTAATTTTTTTTATATTTGTTTGTGCATTTGTATTTAATATTAAATTATATGTTGTTAATTATAAACAAATTAATTCATATTACAAACAGTGGATGTTTGTTGCATGCATTTAGAGTAAAACCCAGATGTTAATCTGGCATTTCTCTGAAGGAAACATTTACCAATTCCTATGCCTCTCCTTGGAAAAGATCTGTGTGACGCCCATGGTCTGGATGCACCTTCAGGACACGTTCTTCACCAAACCTTATGTGAAATCCATNAAAAGATCTGTGTGACGCCCATGGTCTGGATGCACCTTCAGGACACGTTCTTCACCAAACCTTATGTGAAATCCATCCGTGCAATGCGACATTTGTCATTACCAGAGCCATACTACACTGTTAAAAGTTTGTATTGTACTTGTACAAGGAATTATTTGGTAACTAGCTGCCAAAGATATTTTTGTAACACTACAAATAAATATGTCTGTTAAAGTGTCTTGGCATTCACACCTTACGCATTTTTTATTTATTAGAATTTTCAACGAGCAAGTGCTTCAAGATAATTACAAACATTGATCTATATAAACAATATGGTGCCTTGTAATGAATCCTTTGCTGGCCACACATNACTTCAAGATAATTACAAACATTGATCTATATAAACAATATGGTGCCTTGTAATGAATCCTTTGCTGGCCACACATGCATTCCACACTTCTCTTCCAGGGACAATGCAGTTCCAACTAACGCGGATTCAAACAGCCGGAACATCAGCGGAAACAAACAAAGCGACGCCGGAAGCCGGAAGAGAGTAAGTCGTGCGTCCAACGGTCCGGCGGGCGAAGACTGGATCGGATGGGAATTTCTGACCGAGAAGGAGCGTTGGGGACGAGGGGGAGGAGGTAGAACGAAAATTACGAAATCCGTTCGTTAGCGGCACCTTCTCCCTGCAGACTTCGCTTTTGGACAGCGTCCAACANGGCGCGTGATTTGTGGGGCTTGCGGCGGCCTATGCCACGGGGAAGGGGTGCAGTGGAGGGTTGTTTGCTGAGAGAGCCGGGCAATAAATCCAGCAACCTTCTCGTGCGCGCGGCAGAACGTCTCTGCAAGGAAGAGTGCGTGCCGCCGCCCGATCACCCCCGACTTCGGCGATAATATTTTACCAGGACACATTGTCGCGCTCTCTATTCCGACGGCTGCAGGCGCAGCTCCGGGAAACACTTCTGCGTTATTGGTTCCCACTGGCTCTTCCCGTTGACGTGATGGTCAACGCACTCGACGAGTGCCCGGAACACCTCCGAACACTGACTGTAGCTGTTCTTGGACTGCTTACCCGGTGACATGACGGTGAATGTGACCATAGAGTTAAAAATATACTACGTAAAGAAATAAGACAAAAGATAATTCCTCAGATTTTTTGGAACATTGCCTCAGTCAAGTGAGCTGTGAAATAGCTACTTTTTACTCTTACTACCATCGTGTGGCAAACCAAGAAACTTTTTTTAACATCGCCCTTTTTCTAAGAGCAATAATTAACAAATTTGCGAAACATTTACTATTTTAATAATTTGACAGTTACACTTGACCGACGCATGAATACATAAAATTATCAAGCCCTTAGCAATGTTAATTTTACATTTTGGTGGAATAATAAACATTATTGCCACATGTAGATTTTAAGCAGGTTTTCAAAAGAGCTCATTTTACCGCGAACGGCCTTTAGGCCGATGACAGTGTTCGTTTTTACATATGGTGGAAAAAAAAAAAAAAAAAAATAGCATTTGGCTGAAAGGAGAAAGCAAGCCAGATTCCCAGAAGTGGTTAGTTAATGGCGAACCGGTTACACGCCGAGTAAAAAATTGGTGGATTGTAACACTGGAGTTGGTAGAGAAGTCAAGACTTTTAAGAAAAAAGATGGGTCATTTTTTATTAGGCCAACAGTTTGGTCTCACCGGCCCTGTGAATCCAGCGTATGATCACGTGTGATTAACCGCTCTACAACTACACGAAGAAAGAAGCTGTTGAACCCAAGCACACGTTTTGAGGTGATTGAAGCATGCCAGAGGGTGGACGGTGCACTTTTTGAACATCTGATGTAAATTCTGCCAGTCTATCAAAGTGTTGTGGGCCCCTATTGTGAGCCGCTATGTCTCCTCTTATGCTTGTACTGTAAGTGTGTATTAATGTGTACTGTCGTCACATGATCTATCATGTGCGGTTCTTTACAAAGCATACTTCACTGCTTTCACCACAGGTAGCTGGTGTTGTGCTCCACACACGATCAGCGCTAGTTTCTTGGCGCCGCCGAGACCAAACGGTTGGCCATAATACAAAATTACCTGTGTGTATTTTCTTCTCACTTTTCACTTTTCTACCTAGCCCTGGTGTTACAGTCCGCCATGTTTTTACACGGCGTATAAGAGATATGACTCGTGTCCAGCAATGCTAAGGAAACACTGCTATAATGCACTGTCGATTTGAAATACGCTGGCCTAAATTCACTGTCAATATTCACCCAACGTTGTGTGGACAAATACTTCATAATATGTACAGCAATTCTATAATGCAGCGGCGCAGTGGAAGTGTTCGGGTGGCGCTTCGCAGATGAGGTTCTCAGCTCCAGAGAGGGTAGGGGGTTTAAGGGAAAACTTTATTAATTACGCCAGGTGACGAAATTAAATAACTTAACTACTCTAGTACTTTATACTGTATATGTAGTTTAAAACTAGAATGTTGGAAATATAAATGTGCCCTATTTTAATTTCAACTCGATACGAGTTTAAATACTTGACTGGACATTTGTTTGTGCCCGCGGCTCCGCTCGCGTGGACTACAGAATTATTGTTTAGGTTTTTTTTTAATAAAGTCCATGATTTTTATACTTTTTCCTGGCAATTTTTGCACTTTCTTTTCAATTTCAATGAGTGCAAGGTGAAAAACTTCGTCATTGAATGTTTCTCACGTGGTTATAGTAACAAACTTATAGGGAGAAATAACTGTATTTGTTAGTAGACAAACACTTATCATAAACACAGAACAGAGCACTAACGATGTAATTTTTTGGTGCTAGAATCGCTCTTTTACATAGCCACTGGTCGTCATTTATATTTCTTTGTAGATCTGGGTAAACGGTAGCAATCAGTTCCGTATCACTCTGCACCAAATTACTAAAATCTCCCGTTAGTGACACACAGCCTTCGGCATCTGTTTCTAACCGCCCATCTCCAATTGTTAATAGTGTATCAGCATAATGTCCTGTATCAACGTCATTGTAGAGGTGCAGTCTCATATTTGTCGTCAAGCTGAATTTCTTGACATTTGCCCATAAGCTTGACGACTTGAGACAGGCTTTGATTTCATCTGCAGGTGTGCCCCTCTGAATCACCGGTGGAGTTTGGCGGAAGTCAACATCCAGTAATACAACCATTCCTCCCATAATATCTGTATTGTTTCGTATATCCTGCCGAGTTCTGTTTAAAGCCTATATTGGTTTTTTTTTTTTTTTTTTTTTTTTTTGTGTGTGATAATGTGCTTCCGTCCCACACTAACAACTTACATTGGCGCAGCATTGTACCCCGAGCGCTATTTTTACTAAAAACATTTCCTGAGGGAATGAGGTATTTTTTCGGGATAAAAAGTAGCCTGTCACTTCCCAGCCCTCCAACTATCTCTGTACAAAAAATCAAGTCGATCTGTTGCTCCGTTGCGACGTGAAGGAAGGAGAAACAAACAAACAACCAAACACACTTTCGCATTTATAATATTAGTTAGGATTCTGTCAATTATAACGGTTATATATGCGCAAAATGGAGCGGTGGCGTTATATGTTTGTACGGAAATTGAAACAAATTGATTAAACTAAAAGGAGAAAATTATGTGATAATTTAATTAAGTCTGGAATTAATGAGCAGTCAGATGTGTATATTGGCATTTATTTTCCGTCGAACTTGTCATTCATAGACTATTGACTGCGTAACATTAAGTATGATCAGATTAACTAACTTCTTTTCAAAAGAAGTTTTCTTATAAATTAAATATTTTCTTATAATAACATCTAATGGTTAGAAAGAGAAACACATTCGATGTTATTGAAATAATCTGAGCAATAAGTGAGTTTTAACATGACCATAACCAGAAAGTTTTCAGTGATAAGTTAATAAACTGGCATTAGACACTATTAAAGGCATGATTATCCCTACGTACTGTCGCAACAATTATCATTATTCTTAACACAATTCACTTAAATGCATAATTTATTTTAGCTTTAAAATGTATTTGTAGAGGATTGTGTTCTACGTGAATAATTTTATCAGTTTATTCCAGTAAAGGATTATATATTTTTATACATTTATATATTTATGCATTAATTTTTCGTTTCAGGTGTTTCGTCAAAGGAAACTTTTATTCTCACTTGTACTTTCGGATTCCTGCAATAACATACACGATGCAACCTGTCAGATAGGTTTATGCTGTTTTATGGTACAAGCAGCAACCAGTTATGAAATGTTGGTGAGCCAGCAACAGTCACTAGCATTATGCAAGGAAAGGCGCTGTCTGTGTTGGTGTTAGCTTCTGAACTTGTATAACACCGACCATGTTTATATCTATTATGAAACGTGTGGTACGTGAACGAATATACTCGGGATAATGAGTTCAATGATTAATAGTTAGGGACAGGAAAATTTCGCATTTTAAACGGCATGTAGGATAGACTCCGCTGTACTATATATTTTATAGCCTCCACTTTCTGTTCATTGGCTGCTGCCGCAGTGTGTAGCCAGTTTTACCTCAGACCAGGTGCCACGGGATTAGATGCTTGTTTCCTTGCAGGTCTGTTATTGGCTCAGAGTTCACCTGGGTGAGTCTAATAAACTGTGGCCCAATCGCAAACATAACAGAAATGTACATGTGTTTGTAGTCCAGGTCATCCTTAAATTAATTCGATATGTTCCAGTCCCTATTAATAGTAACATTACTTGCAGTGTTAAAAAATTAGTTCGTTTTTCAAAATTGGTTCTGTAATTTATATCGTTAGTGTGTCGTGCGTTCTATTTCAGCGGTGCTTTTTTAACATGACACTCGTTCACATATTAAAACCTTTTTGTATCTATAACTAGGGACTGGTGTTTTCGCAAAAATATTTATGGCCATGTTAGACTTCAATATCCTACGTCCACAACCATAACTTCCTTTGGTTATTGGCCGCGCGTCTACGTGAGAAGACATCTTCTTATTTGACTGGGCCAATCGTAATAAAGTAGTCCGATACTGAACATCCATGATTCGCGGACAGACACTTTAGGCACGTGACATTTAAAATCTCCCAACCACGAAAGTGCATATTAACTAAAGTGTTTTGCAGTACAACTAGTCTTGAGATCTTCTCGCGAAATACACCTATCTCTGCCCATCATACACATCCGACGACATAATTACTCTTGCAGGTGCAGTATGACGTACAAAACATGGGAACATTAGTACTGTGTGGCCCTATAACACGACGCGGTATGTGCTCGCAGGTAGTTGAATTTCACAAATTAGATTTGTTACAATAGCATAGTATTAGACACAATGAAATCCAATGAATTAATCTATAGATGGCACGTTGTATTTTTTTCCTTTCCCTTGTGGTAACTGCACAGGAAAGCCCTAAAGATCCTGTTTTATCGGTTTTCACTATTTTTGTATCTTTGAATATGTTTAATAGGATAGAAGTTAAAGTATCTCCTCGAGATAACAGTTTCTTTTTATCTTTCCTGAAAAAGCCCGTATTCCCAGGCTAGTTATTTAATGAGATTCTCGTAAACGCTCCAACACTGATTTTGCAAACAATATCTTACTAGGACGCGCCCCAAGCATTAATATTTTGCTCTTAGCTAGTGGGAAGTATAGTTTAGTGTGTAAATATATTGAACATGCTAGAAAAGTAAAATAAATAAAATATTACTTCAGTTACAATTAAAATCCAATGTTAACCCAATTTTATTTATTTTGTTGTTATTATTTTTATTTTCAACTTCCCCCTATTTCTACTGGTGCAGCGATCATCGCCTCTAAAAATCTGTCTCTTTATGTAGCTGCTTAGCCTGAATATATATAAATACACACTTCGCTAGAGCTGAGAAGAAATTCAATTTCAATTCTGAATGCAAACGAGATGGTCAGCAACGCGATGACAAGGATCGTTACGTCCCTATAGTTGTTAAACTACTCGCTTCTCACCAAGGCGAATCGGGTTCGATTCCCGGTGGGGTCGCCCCCGTATTTTCATATGCGGGAATCGTGCCGGACGATGCCGCTGATCGACGGCTTTTTCCTCCGGTATCTCCCGTTCCGGCGCTGTCTCATACTCACCTCGCTCCATTCTCATCGGCTTTCAAAACCTGATGTTAAGAGCCGTCCAAATCTCTTCACTCACTCACTAAGTGCAAAGAAGAATATTTGAATTGTGGCCACCACTTGTTGAGAGCGCTCAATACTAACTGGCAGGAAGGTACTGCGAAGGCCATTCAACTCGGCGAAAAACAGAATTAAGATAACCTCGGGAAAGGTTGACCCCTCGCACAGCATGTATTTTAACTTCCGGCTTTTTAAAGGCGGTGATCAGGTAGAAGTTATACGACCGGTTCAAAGGACAGTCTGGTGGCCTCCTGTCACGACATTGGCCTGTGTTCGCCGTCCGAAGTGCGCTGTTCCGTTATCAAACCTCGCGCGCTCGTTATCAGCCGCGACACCGACTTGACACGTCCTGGATGCATGCTACTTGACGTGTGTGTAACTGCAGTTACGTGCGAGCACGCCGTTATCGATCCACTGCTTCGTCCCCTTTTTTTTCTGCCCTTGCGATTTCCACTGCTCGCTGATTATAATCTCGCGCAAATGATAACACTCTTTTCATGTGCAATTTGCAAGATAAAAGACAGTCTGTTTCTATATATTGTTTCAGTTGTGTTGCATGAACAGCATATATATATATATATATATATATATATATATATATATATCGGGGTGTAGGAGACACAGCCGTGGGGTTTACGAAAAAAACTCCAGCGTTAGCGGTTAATATTTTCTTTAGGATATGGGAATAAATATTAGCCCTTTGAGGACGGCACATATTTACTGTCACTGAAGACAAGATTGAAGTGAGATGCCTATATTCCCCACTACAGCAATCATGGTTGCGTTGGTCTCCGTATTTCCACTCACCATCGTCCTATTGGCCCTGGCAACACAGGGTACGCCTACTGTTATGTACAACGTTTATTATTGGCTGGTCGTCTGCCAATTTAGTTGCGCGCGCGTAAATTGTGTACCAGTTAATATGTTGCGACAGGTGTGTAACACGTTTTACAATCCAACGTGTTCATTTGAAAAACTATTAAAACGATAAGTTTTATTATTACGGACCTTAATGTTGACTAGTTGTAATTTTTTACTTAGATTCCGAGATAGTCCGGCGAAACAGTAAAACTATAAAAGTGTGAGGTTTGTCTTCAAGGTCTAAGAAATTTCCATATAAACGAAGCTCCGTTTATATATATGTGGACACTCCTCAATGGCNCTCTGTTTATATATATGTGGACACCCCTCAATGGGTTAAGTAACAAAATGAATACTTGGCTTTTATAGCCTAATTCGACATATCTAAACAAGATGTTTCGTTCGGCGCCAAAATCATTGCGCTAGCAGTCTCTGTTATTTGAAATGCGCTCTCGAACATCAGGCATAAGGAATTATTTCATTATAATTATTATAACTGCACTTACTCCTCAAGTTTGTGATAAAACCATCAGTTATGGCTGATTTCGGGGAACGCGTTTCAAAATGAAGTGACTACGCTTATTGCAAAATTAAAAAAAAATGTTTCTAACAATGTACTTACTAAATGTGTTGATAAAACCGTAAGAAAATTACGCTTAAATTAAATGGGGTTATTGCTGGTTGCGCAATGCCCCTGAAGCGCTAAAATGGCCTCTCAAGTTCAATCCCAGGCCGGGTCCCTCCCGGATTTTCACATGTGGGAATCGTGCTGGACGGTGCCGCTGTGGTCGGCGGCTTTTTCGGGGGTCTCCCGTATCCTACGCCCTTTCATTCTGGTGCTGCACCATACTCACCTCACTCACCCTCATCTTCTCTCAAGACCTCGCTGTTAAGAGCTACCAAAATCTCTTCACTCACTTCACTCGACCCTAGGGTGATATTCAGTTATATNGGCCTCTCAAGTTCAATCCCAGGCCGGGTCCCTCCCGGATTTTCACATGTGGGAATCGTGCTGGACGGTGCCGCTGTGGTCGGCGGCTTTTTCGGGGGTCTCCCGTATCCTACGCCCTTTCATTCTGGTGCTGCACCATACTCACCTCACTCACCCTCATCTTCTCTCAAGACCTCGCTGTTAAGAGCTACCAAAATCTCTTCACTCACTTCACTCGACCCTAGGGTGATATTCAGTTATATAAATTCCGGTAGGACTACACAAAACTTTGAAGCTTCGTTTCTGTCAACCATGGTTGGTGCACTGCAATGCAGTGCGGTGTAGTATTGTTCAGAGCTGTACTTTGAAAGTACACCGGAATTCTCTGCCGGTGTAAAATTGCAAACACAATCTAGTGAAANTATTGTTCAGAGCTGTACTTTGAAAGTACACCGGAATTCTCTGCCGGTGTAAAATTGCAAACACAATCTAGTGAAAGAGTTCAATGAAGTGCTTAAATTAACTGTTATAAAGCAATTCTTTAAGTGAAAATGATTATATATTTTAATATGTAACACAATTTGTACACATTTAATTCATATACGTGTATATCACAATAACATTATGTATTGATTACAGGTGTTAATATCCTTGTGGCATTACACACCGTCCTAAGGCACNATGTATATCACAATAACATTATGTATTGATTACAGGTGTTAATATCCTTGTGGCATTACACACCGTCCTAAGGCACCCACGAAAAATAATAAGGAGCTACAAACCTTCATGTCAAGTTGATACACTTCGTTTGTCAAAATAAAAATGGACCTAACCGTGAAAACACGCGGGATTTATTTACACTGCACTGTACCAGCTACGCCTCCTCCAAAGCTTAAAGTAGTTTGTCCTGCACAAATTGCCTAAATATTATCTGTACAAAATAAGAAAATACTGTATAAAACAATTATGACGCTACACCCGACTGACAGAAACGCTATAATGTGCAATTTTTGTGCATATTTGGTAGTTTGTGCAATTTAGAGAAGTGCAGTACATTTCCTTCTTTGATGTTATTCCTGAGCTTGTTTGATCACTACTGAAAAGTTCTGTATTTCGTGCTGTGCGAACCCAAGTCTGCAATCTAGTAGATCCCACACATAAAGAGGATGAGGCATTTTAAGCACATGGCAATGTCGTCCTTAACCCTCTGTCTCTGCCGTTCAAAAACGTAGAAATGTTTATTCAAAAGTTGAGGGTAGGATAATAATTCACTACGGTATATTTCTGTAAAATATGTTCAAGCTTGTAGGGATGCATGTAAGTGATATAATATTTATTCAAATTTGCATTTTTTTNTATTTCTGTAAAATATGTTCAAGCTTGTAGGGATGCATGTAAGTGATATAATATTTATTCAAATTTGCATTTTTTTAATGGTAGAATAGGTATATTTTGTGTAAATTCCAGCAGGAAAAAAGTGTTTTTTAAGGGGGAAGGAGGTATGTCAAACACAAAATGAAACTATATTATCCGGTAGGTACGATGTCTAAATTCTGTTCTAAGGTTTGATTGTATAACTTAATATTTCGTTTAAGTGCCGAGCATTTGTATATCGAAAGTGTGAGCACGCAAATACACACACACACACACACACGCGATTATCAGAACGTAAATATCCGTGTAATTGAGCTAGTCCATGGGACCGCTTTCTGCACTTTAGAACTGAATTAGTTACTCCAGTCAATGAACTGCTGCTCATCGAAAATGCAACTAGTGAGTCAGGTCAATGGAATTTACAGTACAGCCTAAGAATATGATAAATCTCTGTTAAAGCAGTAAAAGTCAGTCACTACAATAATGATTTAAAGTTAAATGATTTCCAGTGTAACAGTACGCATCTGTTTTAAACTGGAGAGAGCATTTTTATCTTTCGCGTAAATGGGTTTGTTTTTGTTAACAACACTAGCAATAAATCCAACTAGAATGACAGAGAGAAAAAAAAGGGAAAAAAGCGTTTTTGAGCAATTAGTATTATAAACTAAGGATGACGTACACCGATTTTCGTTTTCTGCACATGTTATCAATGTTGACCTGGATACCCTACACCAATACAGTTGTCAAAGCCACACGGTAACAGTGATAAAATTGTTCGTTTATATTCAAAGCCAAGTCCATTTACATGGATAAAATATTTTTACCAAATTTAATTTATTCAAATTGCGTTAAAAATTGATTAGAGGAAGTATACAAACATCTTTAAGCACCTGTTTACATAAACATGTTTTAACCTCAAATCCTATCCTAGTCGTTTATAATAGTCGTGCAGACAGGAAAGAAGTCCAATGTTGGGACACTGAGTGGCTACTGCACACCTGGGGTGCGCGCTCTACCCCATTTTCTCTCTACTGTTGCAATGGTTGCAATCAGGTTATTGGAATTGATAGTAGCTGCTAACTAAGTACAAATTACAGTTAAAACTGTGAAAGTTACTTAAATGATTTCCAGTAAAACAGCTCGCGTCTCTTTTCAAGAGGAGAGCGTAATTTTTTCCATTTCGTGTAAATGGGTTAGTTTTTGTTAACCAGGAGGGCGATAATTTTAACTAGCGCTATAGAGAAAAAAGAAAGACATTTCGTGAGCGATTAGTATAAGGGAATCATAGTGTTTTTTTNTTTAACTAGCGCTATAGAGAAAAAAGAAAGACATTTCGTGAGCGATTAGTATAAGGGAATCATAGTGTTTTTTTTTTCTCTGGACGAGGGTGTAGCAGGATAAATAACGCCGTTATCCCGAGCAGTGAACCTCCAGCCGACTGNTTTTTTTTTTCTCTGGACGAGGGTGTAGCAGGATAAATAACGCCGTTATCCCGAGCAGTGAACCTCCAGCCGACTGTCTGGAACAGACGGTGACATACGGGCAGCGGGCCATCGCCAGATTGATTTCACGACCGCCTCTTGTATAATGGACGGGGCACTCCCCGCCTCCCCCCTCCCCCACACATGTTGAGGAATAATTGAACGCCCAGTGCAGAAGCTAGAGAGCGTACTGCAGGGAGGGGAGGGGGTGCAGAGTATGTATAGCTCGGCGGCGGGGGTGAGGTCGACACACGAGGGGGACCTACCGACAGGATAGCAGCCTTCGGTAATAATTAAACAACGCGACGCGAGTCGATTTAGAAGAGGCGAGGAGGGTGAGTTACCAGGCAGAAGTTAGGTGGCGAGAGGGTTAGAAGGGGAGAGGGGGTTGACGGCGATCACAATAATACATGCATCCCTCGCAGCCGGGTACAGTCTGTGCAAGTGAAACGTTGACCTGGAGTCGGTCACGTATCTTTTTCTTTGGAGTAGTAAAATAATAACTTGCATTGACCTCGCAGGGTTTAAGGGGACTGCCTAGTAAAAATAATTGAGTGTAAAATCAGATTTTCCGCGTATTCGCGTATCGTTTTGGGAGTACAACTTTTTTATTTCAAGGAAGATGAAACAAGTTACGTAGTATTCACAGCCGTCAAAGTTTGCTTCTATACTATTAAATAGAATAGCGCGGGGTGCGTGTCTCTGTTGAGGGCTGCTGGTCTGACGTAGATGCTAGCCCGGCCACGAATCCGCGGGGTGTGAGGAATAGGCCGGCGTGTCCTCGGATTTGCAGTGTGAGTGCTTCAGGGGCAGGATAACAAGACTGCTGGGCTTCAGGGATGGGTTGCCTCTGGAGGCCCTCGCGCCCTCACTAGGCTGGGGCGGAGCAAGCCCGCGTGCTTCTCACGTAGGGAGTTCAAGCCCCGGTGTAAGGCGATATCACCCGGTGAGGTGCGCCAGCGTGTAAATTCCCTAACCTTGAGGCAAACTGCCCTGAAGAGTCTTCCGGGTGATGCGAAAGTGTGCATCATTTGGGAGAATTGCGTCTGCCCAGTGCTTCCAAAAATCAAAGTGAAGAAATTCAAATAAGTACGGGTCTTTATGGGTGTCTTGCNAATTGCGTCTGCCCAGTGCTTCCAAAAATCAAAGTGAAGAAATTCAAATAAGTACGGGTCTTTATGGGTGTCTTGCCCAGTTTCCTTAAAGCAAATTAATATTTTCCAAAGTGGCATCTGTAATTTGACCCATTGGTTTACATCGCGAATAGTAATATCCTACGGTTACATATCCAGTTTATGAGGACTTCAGTTTCCGAGGAGTTCATATCGCCATCTTCGGAGGGCCTGTCGTAATGTTTCCTTGCGGTCAGGCGTGTTCTTGAAACGTTTAAAAATGTATCAATAGTGATTCCCCTTAAATGCCGATTTGCATATCCTGTGTGAGCACAAAACGTTGAGCTGTTTGTACCGTTTTGTAGATTTATTTTCGCACCCGCCCAGGTAGGTGTTGGTACACCTCCTTTATATGGTAATTAGGGTTCATGTTATTTACTTCGTAATTACTAATTCCGATCACCGGGTGCATCTCGGCTATCTCCTTTAGGGGACAGGGACCCCCTTGAAAGATAAATCAATTATTTATGCCTACGCACATTACAGGCACTCGCGTCTTACTTAAGATACTAAATCGGAGCTTTGTACCTTTGAGACTCGATCCGACAACCTACGATTTCAGTCCCGTCAACGGAAACATTAATTAACAAACAAATGCTAAACATGTGTGATTTCTTCTATCACATAAACTGCTAAAAAGCAAATTCTTTTTTAAATGAGTATTTTTGGATGGATAAACGATGTGAGAATAAGTATAGTAAATGCAATCCTTAAAATTTGTGAAGCTCGTAGAAAATTATACGGGCCTTTTTTCTGTGGTTATAAAATGTAGTAGAAGGTTTAATAGATCCACACAGAATCACCAAACATTTGAAAATAAAACTTAGTCTTATTTAGCTCACTGGGCACGATGCTTGACTTTTTTTACCACCTTAACATGCCGATTAGCCAACTTAATACAAATTAAGGGGCAAAACATGGCCTTAAAATTAATAACGAAGCCATAATACATGTGCACACCATCCCAACATACATTATTTAGCTCCCCATAATGAACAAAAACCTTTCTAAGTGTACAGATTCCTTAACACGTATCAAAACTTCAATATTGACGAGACATACCCCAAATGGTTACCAAATAGCAACGAGCAAACGCTAACGTATCACACATAACCTTCACAGAGTAAAAGCAAAGTTTGCTATAAATTATCTTAAAAAAATTCAGATGCTCACGTATAATTTTTGTTAACAGAAATGTATGTTTACGGTTGTTTATTTGACTTTTATAATACTACGCATAGATTTTGACTAAAGATACTTAATTTTGTGACTACTCATTAGCAATGATTATTATCATATAAACGCATAATTGTTGTAAATCTCACTGTTATTATGTATATCTCTTAACTGTTATTGACAAGGTTATGAATATTTATATTACAGCACGGTCGTAAATAAGTAAACTGAAGACCCAAAAAACAAACTGGTACACCTGCCTAATAACGCGTAGGGCCCCCACGAGCACGCAGAAGTGCCGCAAGACGACGTCGCATAGACTCAGCTAATGTATGAAGGTATGCAGGAGCCAATTCACACCATGAATCCTGCAGGGCAGTTCACAAATCCATAGGAGTGCGAGGCGGTGGAGATCTCTTCTGAACAGCACGTTGCAAGGCATCCCAGATATGCTCAATAATGTTCCTGTCTGGTGATTTAGGTGGCCAATGGAAGTGTCTAAAGTCAGAAGAGTGTTCCTGGAACCACTCGGTAGCAACTCTCGACGTGTGGGGTGTCGCATTGTCCTGCTGGAATTGTACACGTCCGTCGGAATGCACAATGGACATGAATGGGTGCAGTTGATCGGACAGAATGCTTACGTATCTGTCACCTGTCAGAGTCGTATCTAGACGTATCAGGGGTCCCATTTCACGCCAACTGCACACGCCCCATACCATGATAGGGCCTTCACCAGCTTTAACAGTCCCCTGTTGACATGTAGGGTCCATGGATACATGAGGATGTCTCCATACCTGTACACGTCCATCCGCCTGATACAATTGGAAACGAGACTCGTCAGACCGGGCAACGTGTTTCCAGTCATCAACAGTCCAATGGCGGTGTTGGTGGGCCCAGGCGAGGTGTAAATCTTTGTGTCGTGCAGTCAACAACGGTACACGGGTGAGCCTTCGGCTCCGAAAGCCCATATCAATTATGGCCCGTTCAATAGTTCGCACGCATTGAAATATGCGCCAATTTGAGAAAGGGTTGCACGTATGTCACGTTTAATTATTCTCGTCAGTCGCCGTTTGTCCCGTTCGTTCACGATTTTTTTCCGGCCGCAGCGATGTCGAAGATGTGATGTTTTGCCGAATTTCCGATATTCACGGTACACTCGTGAAATGTTCGTACGCGAAAATTCAAATTTTATCGCTACCTCGGAGATTCTATGTCCCATCTCTCGAGCACCGACTATAACACCACGTTTAAACTCACTTAAATCTTGATAACCAGCCATTGTAGCAGCAGTAACCGATCTAGAAACTTTGCCAGACGCTTGTTGTCTTATATAGGCGCTGCCGACCGCNGACGTGTGGGGTGTCGCATTGTCCTGCTGGAATTTTCCACGTCCGTCGGAATGCACAATGGACATGAATGGGTACAGTTGCTCGGACAGAATGCTTACGTATCTGTCACCTGTCAGAGTCGTATCTAGACGTATCAGGGGTCCCATTTCACGCCAACTGCACACGCCCCATACCATGATAGGGCCTTCACCAGCTTGAACAGTCCCCTGTTGACATGTAGGGTCCATGGATACATGAGGATGTCTCCATACCTGTACACGTCCATCCGCCTGATACAATTGGAAACGAGACTCGTCAGACCGGGAAACGTGTTTCCAGTCATCAACAGTCCAATGGCGGTGTTGGTGGGCCCAGGCGAGGTGTAAATCTTTGTGTCGTGCAGTCAACAACGGTACACGGGTGAGCCTTCGGCTCCGAAAGCCCATATCAATTATGGCCCGTTCAATAGTTCGCACGCATTGAAATATGCGCCAATTTGAGAAAGGGTTGCACGTATGTCACGTTTAATTATTCTCGTCAGTCGCCGTTTGTCCCGTTCGTTCACGATTTTTTTCCGGCCGCAGCGATGTCGAAGATGTGATGTTTTGCCGAATTTCCGATATTCACGGTACACTCGTGAAATGTTCGTACGCGAAAATCCAAATTTTATCGCTACCTCGGAGATGATATGTCCCATCTCTCGAGCACCGACTATAACACCAAGTTTAAACTCACTTAAATCTTGATAACCAGCCATTGTAGCAGCAGTAACCGATCTAGAAATTTTGCCAGACGCTTGTTGTCTTATATAGGCGCTGCTGACCGCATCGCGTTACGCTGATTGGTTCCATACATCTGTTATTTGCATACGCACGCCTATGCCAGTTTTTCTGGCTCTCCAGTGTATATATCCGGATACAAGGAACCCAAGAGAGAAAATTAGGGACGTAAATTCTAAAAAGTAAATAATTTAGTGGTATATACTTGAAACACACAACATGAGAACTGGAAAATGCAGTGTCTGCGAGGTTCTCGCAGAAGTACAGACTGTTCTCGTCACGACAGTGACAAAACCCGCATACTATTCAAATGGGCCACGACCGCCAGTCCAGAACAAATTTGTAAAGATACGAGTTCAAACCACGGTCCCTCATATTTACAAAGCCGCGAGACCAACTGGGGGCTTAAAATCAAATGGTAATAAGGTTTCACAAATCCTATTTTCTTTGTGTTATTTTCTCGTCTGATTATATTTCCCACAAATGTTATTTGTTACGCATTCCGTACACACATTGAAATATCCACCCAATATTTCCTCTTCCAACGGAAACAGTTACAACTCTCCTACTCACAGTGATATGTCCTTCCCATTGTTTAACAAATTTCATCGAGAAACAATGCTCCGCTAGTTATTTGAATCTTACGCTATCAAAGTATACATTCGCTGTACACCACATGGATATCATTTCCTATTTTTTTTTACTTTATTTATTTATAGTTTTATCATACTGTTCGACTGGTTTATTTTCTGCTCTTCATAATCACGTGTATGAGTGTGTAGCGAGATACACATGATATTACACATTCTGTGTCTACGTACGTATTTAGTGTTTTGGTACTGAAGCCAAATTCAAACGCTTTCGTACCTTATACTAAAGTGTCACGTGATGTGCGTTAAACTCACGTTTCCATTAAGGTGTCCTATATAGTGACCACTTCCTCTGTTATATAATTAACCTGAGGATCAAGACTACCTTAATCCCCCTAACAAAATATCCCGATTATACTCGTTCACGTCTGACGTGTTGCAGAATGGGTGATATCATGGCCGGTGCTGTCCAAGTCCAAGCGTTAGCCCCAATACAGACGTCGCCTTTCCCTGGGCAATGCTAATGGTTGCTGTTGACACATTAACTATTTTATAATTGGTTGCTTCTTGTACCTTGGTTCTACTTAAACCCTTTACAAAGGTCCCGCAGTGTTAGTTGTAAGAAATACTTTTCTTCTTTTGCAACACCTGAAACGAACGATTAATTTGTACGATAAGGGGTTAATGAATTTGTAACTACATATATTATTAATTTAAATGTTAACTTTGACCAACGGGCGGTAAATTCTGGGGCGCGAATGCCCAAACCTGACGTCAGTGGCCGCAGCATAAATCCCTCCAGCGGACTAAGAACGAGAGCGCGGTGGCGTGATGGTGCACGAATATAGGTCAACGTGACAGCAAATAAATGAATATTGGCTGCTCTAAAACCCCTCTTAGCCATAGACCACTCCGGAGAGGACAATGTCTTTGGAACTTTATCGTTGTTGTCACCCGCCCATCTATGCATAGCTTTCCCTGCCCCATTGGGCATATTCTTCTGAATATCGGAGGAAACTATCTGTCACATTCGCGAATTTCCAACCCCAATTAGCACGAGGCCTTCCTCACCTGACCATGCGCTTTGCTGGGTCAAACCCTGAAGAGAAATGGTGCTACTAGCCTTCCTCCTAATACAATCTCTTCCCTCCCCTTCAAACATAGAGCCAGCGTGACATAAATAAATGTGTCGCCTGTGGATCCTGCTTAGCATTCGCCGTACAGGGTCAAACATTCGCATTTGAACATAGTAGTCCTCCTGACTACCACTGGGCATAGCTATTCATGATCTTCGGGGCCTAATTTCCTTAATATAAGAGAAACACTATCCACCATCTTAGCGAATTTTCAACTGCTACTAGCACGAGGGGCCGCGGGCCTTCTCATCTCCCACCAAGACGAACCGGGTTCCATTCCCTGCGGGGTCACCTCAGGATTTTCACATGTGGGAATCATGCCGGACGATGCCGTTGGTCGGCGGTTTTTCTAGGGGATCTACCGTTTCCTCCGCCCTTGCATTCCGGCGATGCTCCTGACCCACCTCGCTTCACCCTTATCGGTTCTCAAGAACTCGATATTAAGGGCCGTACAAATCTCTTCGCTCACTCACTCATACTGCTAGCACGAGTCCAACCTCATTCCGTGGGTGGACCCACGAGTAACGAGAGTCGGCAGGCCACTCCAAAAAGCCTCCGTACTAGCTAGTTAAATATATGAGGGGACCTCTGCTGGAGCCACTAGGGCAGCCTGTTCTCCTCACTCCAGTGTTCCCGTTGTATCGCTGCAACTATGACACTTTAAGCGGTGACCCTATCATTTGATTGGCGCAAAGCCTATAGCAAAGTTCAGTACATGTCCTTGCACTAGTTTGTCGATAATGCAGTGTGAAAAGGCAGTTTTTATCCGTGTTAAAGAGCTTAGAAATAGTGTGTGTTGATGTCTTGAAAGTATTCTATTGTGTATAAAGAAAAAGCACCAACTTTATTTGCCATAAATTAAAACATTTCCCTCGTAATACAACGTCGAGACTAAATTATTTTATATAATTCACCGCCAACTTAACTGGCAGCCTATACGCCAGTATGTCCGGTAGCATATATGTAATTAACGGGCAGTATTTTTTTTTCAGAGGCTGATTTCAAAACTGCTCACTTTATCGTAAACAGTCAGTACCGCATTATAACGTGAGATGTTAGGTATATTGTTGCTTTAACCAGTTACGAGCTTAGTGGAATTTCCTCGTGGGCTGCAACCGGGAACACGCGACAGTACCCCTGGCTGCCGACCCAGAAGGGGTTCCTCCCGTGTGCAGCCTGTAGATACTGCTGCGATNTGCCGGACGATGCCGTTGGTCGGCGGTTTTTCTAGGGGATCTACCGTTTCCTCCGCCCTTGCATTCCGGCGATGCTCCTGACCCACCTCGCTTCACCCTTATCGGTTCTCAAGAACTCGATGTTAAGGGCCGTACAAATCTCTTCGCTCACTCACTCATACTGCTAGCACGAGTCCAACCTCATCTTTCCGTGGGTGGACCCACGAGTAACGAGAGTCGGCAGGCCACTCCAAAAAGCCTCCGTACTAGCTAGTTAAATATATGAGGGGACCTCTGCTGGAGCCACTAGGGCAGCCTGTTCTCCTCACTCCAGTGTTCCCGTTGTACCGCTGCAACTATGACACTTTAAGCGGTGACCCTATCATTTGATTGGCGCAAAGCCTATAGCAAAGTTCAGTAGATGTCCTTGCACTAGTTTGTCGATAATGCAGTGTGAAAAGGCAGTTTTTATCCGTGTTAAAGAGCTTAGAAATAGTGTGTGTTGATGTCTTGAAAGTATTCTATTGTGTATAAAGAAAAAGCACCAACTTTATTTGCCATAAATTAAAACATTTCCCTCGTAATACAACGTCGAGACTAAATTATTTTATATAATTCACCGCCAACTTAACTGGCAGCCTATACGCCAGTATGTCCGGTAGCATATATGTAATTAACGGGCAGTATTTTTTTTCCAGAGGCTGATTTCAAAACTGCTCACTTTATCGTAAACAGTCAGTACCGCATTATAACGTGAGATGTTAGGTATATTGTTGCTTTAACCAGTTACGAGCTTAGTGGAATTTCCTCGTGGGCTGCAACCGGAAACACGCGACAGTACCCCTGGCTGCCGACCCAGAAGGGGTTCCTCCCGTGTGCAGCCTGTAGATACTGCTGCGATAGAGGCTGAGAGAAGTTCGGTGAAAAGCCAACACATCCCACACCTGTGGACAATTCTGTTGCGGTGCAAAAATGAGTTTCAGGAAATTCCTTAATATGTCTCTTGCAGACCAGTATGGTCTTAGGCGTGCTGAAAATGGCATTGTCTACTACCTAACCACCATGGCTACATATACAATTACGTATGAAAACAACGCTAATTTTAGTATATTGATAACTGCATACGTTATAAAATTTAAGAGTGAAATAAATATGCAAAGAAATAATAACTATATTGCTTGGGAATATTATGCTAATGTCGGTATTTAAAAAATTCTTCCGAATATATTCACTATACAAGCACATACGCATTTACGCCACAAATTTATGGAAATTGTTTTACATGTATATTTCAAATAATCTTAAACGTTTATTCACCAGATATATACACACGCGCACTAAAAACAACCACACATGAATATGTGTGNTATGGTCTTAGGCGTGCTGAAAATGGCATTGTCTACTACCTAACCACCATGGCTACATATACAATTACGTATGAAATCAACGCTAATATTAGTATATTGATAACTGCATACGTTATAAAATTTAAGAGTGAAATAAATATGCAAAGAAAGAATAACTATATTGCTTGGGAATATTATGCTAATGTCGGTATTTAAAAAATTCTTCCGAATATATTCACTATACAAGCACATACGCATTTACGCCACAAATTTATGGAAATTGTTTTATGCGTATATGTCAAATAATCTTAAACGTTTATTCACCAGATATATACACACGCGCACTAAAAACAACCACACATGAATATGTGTGANTCAAATAATCTTAAACGTTTATTCACCAGATATATACACACGCGCACTAAAAACAACCACACATGAATATGTGTGATGAATTAAAAATGGGGTACAAATGAGGGGAGGTGGGGTTTATCTGATGCCTTCGGTAGTTATTTGTAATATATATAAGCTTGTGTAATAGCATCTTAAACATAATTACTGATGAACCATTTTTTTTTTTTATTGATTGAGAATTTGTTTCGGACCACAGCAGATTCAACAGAAGAAGACCAGGAGTATAAATCTGACATATGGGATGGAATGGTGGGGCAGAGAAAATTATGAGATTTATTATAGACACTATGGCCTGAATTTAGCGGTATTGTACTGGAATTAATATATAATGGCCGATGATGCTGAATGACTTTAAAAGTAAATAACAACGTGTAAAGTTATTTTCGCTGATTCAGACGAAGCCAAATTCGTTAATAATAAATAAATATCAATAATCACAATTTTGATTAATAAACTGGCTGGTCATTAAGCTGTCCCCAGGTGCATCCCGTGCGCACGCCTATGGGTCCGCTGTAAATTGTAGATAAGGCTTCCTACCTGAAGCTTTTCTCCGCGTTTGAGGCCGATAAGTGCGGGAGCGATTAGGGCGACACTACCACGTGCATCAAGTATGCCATCGCCGCTAAGCGCAAAGCTTGGAACTGACGTGCAGTGTTCTCGCCATGCTGCGGATGCCAATGGGAATTGTAGTGGCGACCCTATTATTTTATTGGTGNCTGACGTGCAGTGTTCTCGCCATGCTGCGGATGCCAATGGGAATTGTAGTGGCGACCCTATTATTTTATTGGTGAAAAATCTGTGAGAAGGTTCAATGCTGGACCCTTGAGGACTTTTGTATGTATCTGACGAGTGTATTTTGAGTTGCGGTGCTTTTAAACAGCAGTTTTCAGCCGTTTTGNAGCTGTCCCCAGGTGCATCCCGTGCGCACGCCTATGGGTCCGCTGTAAATTGTAGATAAGGCTTCCTACCTGAAGCTTTTCTCCGCGTTTGAGGCCGATAAGTGCGGGAGCGATTAGGGCGACACTACCACGTGCATCAAGTATGCCATCGCCGCTAAGCGCAAAGCTTGGAACTGACGTGCAGTGTTCTCGCCATGCTGCGGATGCCAATGGGAATTGTAGTGGCGACCCTATTATTTTATTGGTGAAAAATCTGTGAGAAGGTTCAATGCTGGACCCTTGAGGACTTTTGTATGTATCTGACGAGTGTATTTTGAGTTGCAGTGCTTTGAAACAGCAGTTTTCAGCCGTTTTGGAGTGCTTAGAAATGGTGTTTCTAATATACGTAACGTCTTGAAAGCACTCGACAGGCTTCGTCAGATAAATTCGTGGGAAAACGTGAATTTCAGACACTCTGAAATGCAGGTTAGGAACCAGGTAGGCGGGGGCCTTAAGTCCCTCGACGGTAGTGTTCACGGCAGGGGTTATCCTTCTCGCTTTAACCTTTTCCTTCTACCGTGCTGTCGTAGTCTTGAAGGAAGGTCTTCCATGTCGAGCACTAGCACGCCATGCGTGCCTAAGGCTCGGCATCGGTAGACGATCGATACGTCGTTTTCCTGACCCGCCAGCGGGTATTACTAATTCATTCGGCCGTCGGTGATCAAAATGTTGCCTCCCTCCCTGGGCCGTGGAGGGGGCGGGCTACAGTAGCCGTCGACGGCTGACTCTTCAGTCTGGTCGCGGGTCGTGGACGGGTGAGGACGTCTTGGAGGGTCGACGGCGCGCGTTGTGTGTCTCGCAGTTTCACACTACGTCATTCATCCCCCCGCGCTACCCTTTGCCAAGTGATCGTATGACCTGGAAACCGGGCGGGAAAACTGGCGATACAGCAGCCTACTTAGGGATATTCATTCGGAAACTCGCGCTTTATATACCTCGCGTTCAATTTTACGAACCTATTTGGTGTGTTTAGGTGTGCATTTTGGAATAATATCTCTCTAAAAAAACTTTGAGTGGTCGTCTTCTGCCGATACCGCGTGGTTTACTTCCCTCTTCACTGATTTGAAGTATTCTATTACATATTTTTATATTCATTTACATTTGAAGTGTCAGATACTTTGATGTATTTCCTTCAAAATAATAAAACTGAGTGAGTTTCTTGAATAATGTAGGTTCCTCCAGTATTTTCGGTTCAAAATATTGCACCTGTTTAATTATGCACAATTTTGGGCCGATATTTTGCCAAGTTTAAACACTGGCTATACAAGTACAGATAGGCCTGATGTGTTTGTCTGGAACAGTACAAAACCTTATCTACANTTTTTTTTTTTTTTTTTTTTTTTTTTTTTTTTTTTTTTTTTTTTTTAAGGAATTGCAAATGCATTTATAGGCTGTATATATCTACTGTAAATTCAGTATATCGCCAAAGTATGTGCTGGTGCTTTAAAAAACTCCTTCAATTTTGTGCCTCTTTTTTCTCACTTCAGAACTGATGACGGTGTTCTTGAATATTGGGAAGGAATAGCGCAAAAGCAGAGTAGCGAAAACCGCTATAACTACCGTTTGAATTATCGTTTATTTTGCGGAGTCTGCATAACTTATAAGTCTTTACTTTATTATAAAGGTTACCAATGATAAGATAGCTACATCCTTCATCCTTGTACAGTTGCGGTGAATTTCATAGAAGGCGATGTTAATATATATATTCTTTAAGAGAATCATATAACAAAAACTCATTTTTTCAGCATTGCTTAACTTGTAGAGCTTACGTATCAAGTTACTTCCAGCAAATAAAAAATTCCGCATAATCGTATTTTTTATAAGAACTTTGCTTTATATGGAACACATCAATCAAATCAAATAAAAACCTTTTACAAGAATATAACAATGGAATCTGAAAGGGTTTTTCATGAATTCATTTCAAGTTGTGATTATCAAAAGCAATTTTACAAAAATTCAAGAGCAGTCACGGATGAGAAATGTGCAAACATTTGCTTACATTAAAATATTATTTCTAAAAATCTAAAACGTTTTCTTTGTTATTACGTAACTACATATATTTAGGTAGCACATGGGAAATATTTGGAATTTTATCACACTTCAGTAAATAAGTTTGTTTCCATATGATACTTTTCTTCTTCTTCTTCTGGAAACATGTCTAAAAGTTGAACAGTATTTGATACAAACATGAAATAATGAATATCTCGCTGTCAAACATTAGTAAGGGACCATATTTAATAAGAGCGTATTCGTAGAAGAGTTGTTAAGGTCGACATTTGCCCTGTGTGGCAAATGCATTCTTGCAGTGTTAACTAACACGCAATTCATGTGTATCCGAATGGGGGAAAAAACCTAAACTGTGGTATTCCATGAGATTACCCCACAATTTCAATGACATTTTGACACACGTATTGATGAGAGCTATGTTTTTTTTTGCGATTTAAAAAAAACATTACTATACATAAAAACTTAAAATATCACAGACATACATAACAAATTGACCGCTTGAAAACCCACAGCATACTACACGTGATATGCACGTGGATGTTCTAAGGACGAAAGTGCATTAGAGAAAGATGTGAGAGTCGACCACGACGCCACCTGTCGCTTACATGAGCACGCTCGGAGACGCGTACGTTCAAAGTAGTATTAAGAGTACATGGGCACGGGAGCTTTCCGTTGGTGCGATGCAATATTCAAGTCATATCTGTGATAGGGGAACTTGTTGTATCCCTGGAATATTTATTTACTGAGTTATGCGTAACCGAGCAAAGAACGAATGAAACAAAAACATTTCAGGATGCTAACTCCTAAGTAGTCAATAAAAGAATTTATGAAATTCGTTTGTATTGTACTTGAATGAAACGATGGAAATATTTTATCATTCGCCACTTCTCCTTGTGGTCCGGGTTTCTGAGCGGTAAGAAACATGTATTGTTTCACATTCTTAAGTTAGGTGTGTTTACACAGTATTTACCTTATTTTACTATTACTTGTTTATTTATACACTTTAATCGAGTTTGTGAACGCGTCCGGGTTTTTGTATTCCAGGAGACTTGTTAAAGTGGGGATTACAGTTCATGCTAAAGTAGTCTAATCTTGCATCTGAAAACGGCGTACACATACAATGCTTATTCGGGTTTCGAACCTAGATCTTTGGAGTGCAAAAGTATACCAGTTAGTGACGTCAAACACAGAAGTAGACATGCTTCCTTTGCATAGTTCGGTTATTCGTTGTGACATTGGTTTGTTATGTATGGCCTTTTCTAGCAGGCAGTTTTTATTTCATACTGAAAAAAGGTTGGTTACGTAGGTGAGAATAATAAACTTTTGTTAATTTTTTTCGCAGGAAGGTAAACAAGATCTTGAGCTAATCGATTAATAGCCCTAATGTGTGGAAAGAGCGGGCACATACCAAGGAACCATACCTGTATTATTTGACTGGAACTGGGAATGAGTAGGAATAGACGATTTTCGTGGAAATATTTCCTTGCGAACGTCAGTATACTTCGCACAAACTTCCAACTTTCGTTTGGTTGCTAGTCACCTGTTTTTACGAGAATACATTTCGTTAATTAACTGCGCCAATCAGATCTAGACTAATTTGGTACTGAAGTTGTGTGGTCCTGAGAAGCGTTACAACAAAACTCATCCGATCACAAAAGTAGATCCGAGAAATATTATTGGGAAATAAAACTAGACAGAAGGTGGAAAATATTTTTTCGCGAAGGTCAGGTGTTCCTATAGATAGTAATCATTTAAAAAAACCGACCATCAACCAGCTGGCTACGCTCGAGTCACGTTCAGTGTTTAAAATGTTTTCTTGCCAACTTTAGGTTGTCACAGATAACTTATCTTGGTTACTGTAGAGCATTTTGTTCATAATTATGAAATAAGCATTCTCTGTTTAACCGCAAACCATTTCCCTACTACTGCAGCAACCAAAACTGTTGGCCTATATATTAATAACAAACATTTCGAACAGCCTATTTTTGTAAAATATTTTTAGTGACCACAGGAGTCTACTTAATGCATTCTAATTAAAGCTACATGGCAAAAGGAATACTCTCATACGTATTAAAATCGAGCCAATGGTTTTTTTTTTGCCTTTAATATAATTCTTAGACTTTTTCAAGGAACTCGAGAAAATTTCCTGTAAGTAACGTGTAGAAGTCATTCGGTGCTGTCAGTCACTTTTTTCCCCCATCTTTTTCGGGACGGAAATCTCAGAGATTTAAAAGAGCTGCGGAGTTTCACCTGTCACGTCTAGAATTGTCGACGTGGTTGATTTTCTCTGCGCAGCGGGTGGATACGTCGTCTTACTGGCGGTGCAGAAATTTCCATCTCACTTCGCTTGCATCGCATGGGCGAACTTTTGCCCATCAAAAGAACAGTGTTTCGATAGCTTCTAAGACTAAACGTGAATTGTAATTAAAAGAGTTAATGTAACTCCCAGCTATAGCTTAAATGGTGTTCCTTGTAACAGTACCCTAAATAAATTATGATAGTAAAGTTTTAATTTCTTTTTGTGGTGGACATGTATATAGAAACCATTACGCGCTTAGAAAATACCGGTCATAACTCATTGTCTGAGTAACGACCAGTGTATTTTTAAGTTCTTGGGCGTCTTCATTTGAATGCTCCAAAATGATATAGGTCAAATATCGTAAATAACTGAATTATCCGAAATCGCGTATAAAAAATATTCTCCCTTTCTCTTAAAAGTTTTTTTAACTGAAATATTCTTATTTTGTGGTTATCAGGTGAGCGAAGATATCAGGTGACCGAGAATTTATTTACCCATACGGAAAAGAAAACAGATTTTTGGTGGAAAGCTCGTTCAAGAATTTTCGTAGACGTTCAGTTGACGTGCAAGATTTGTGGAGTTGTATTCGTGCAGACACGCACGGCGATTTGCGACGCGCTGCTGGAGAGGCGGTCCTGTCGACGACAGCAAGCGACAATAGGAATCCCATACTCCGCACTTCTGCGATTGATGAATCCTCCCGCGAAAGAACCAGGCAAGAAACGTGAGTACACGCAGAGCACAGCGTCAAACAATGTTGGTCTAGTTAACATTTTCAGACGAACACAAGTGTACGCTTGCAGGGGCGTTGCAACTGCGACAATTATGGCGGGTGCAGTACTTCTTTCATTGTTGCAATCAGTAATCTGTAGACTTTGTATATAGTCAGCTGTATTAATGTGAACGATTTATTATGTAAAGGAACTGGGAAATATCGTGATTTCATTTTTTATGACGAGCTAGACTTCAAACACGTGTACATTTCTGATACGTTTGTAGTTGGATAACAGTTTATTAGACACGCTCAGTTGAGCTTCGAGCCAGTAGCTCACCTGCAGGAAACAAGCTTCTAAACCCGTGCACCTGGTCTGAGGTAAAACTGGCTACACACTGCGGTAGCAGCCAATGAACAGAATCCTGAGGCTCGCAAATACGTACGACCGTGTAGTCTAACGTAATGGTATTTTAAAAAGCGAAATTTTCCTGTTCCTAATAATTTAGAACAGTATCATGGTTTACGTATCAGTTACCCCCAAGGATGACCATTCGGCACTGAGTCTTGCAGAGTACAGTACCGGCCATAAAAAAAAAACTTGTTTGTGCGCGTCATGTACGGTCGTGTACACCGGGCAAGTGGGTTAGGCAGCTTAGCTTAGCTCACTTCACCCAGAAATTGGACAACACTGTCTTGCGTGATAATTTTTCGAAAGTAGTGATATTTTCTTTCTTCGGTACTTAATATATTCTCGCCACATTTACCTCTCAACGTATCTGTATCATTTTGCAAACTGATAATAACCATCATCAATATTTGACTATTACTGTAATTGCTACAAGCGCTAGCATAAATTCTTATTTTCTTTTAACATATTTCACAGGCGTAATTACATGCATTTTTAAATTAACAAAAAAAAATTATATTCTTGTATTTAACAGATGCAGTTGAATAGTAATTTCAAACAAACCGGATCTAATTTCGTAATCAGAATGTTTATCGAGGCCACTGTGGTGTAATAGTCTTTCTTGACTACCAAGGGGAACGTGGCTCGATTCGCGGAACCACACCCGGATTCTCGCATGTGGAAAATGTGGCGGACGTTGCCGTTGCTTTGCTTCACCGCCACCCCATTTCACCCTCATCAGTGCTCAAGACATCTCTGGTAGACGCCGACCATAACGTCTCAACAACAGAGTATTAATCAAGCTACGTGTTTCATTTGTTTTAATCTGTTCGGTCCCCGTGTCTATAATCGAAGACGTGGTGCACTCGAAGGATATTCATGGCCGGCACTGTATACAAGGAGTCAGTGGCGGGTGTTTTGAACGCGTTCCTTGCGAGAAATCCGATTTGTTGAAGTTTTTGCGCCTCTCATTTTAATGGCCAGTGCTGACAGTAACGAACACGCAGCGCGTTGTTCATTGGTTACGAGAAGCACGCTTGACACAGGTACAGTGAGCGTCAAAATATAGAACGATTGCAATGCATGAGCTCGTAAATTAATTCGGGACTGAACGGGTTAAATTTTCAGTTTTATTTTTGTTGATGGCATTTTGAGCAATGAAAAATATTATGTTTTTCATAGTAAATGTGAAGTTTTGCAACTATTGAAACAAATTTTTGTTCAAACAAACTTTTTTTTCAGTGTATTATTGATAATTATGTTGTTTGAATGATTTTTGTAATGGAGGTGATTGATAGTATGAACAGTTATTGGCATACGCCATTGCAAACACTTTGTTGTAGTCTCAAACAACTTAGTAGGTTTTAAGGTATCTATGTACAAAGCCATATTTTTTATTTCAATGTGCATGTATATAAAACAAGAATAGCCACTCCTCAATTGTTTATGGGGCCGCGATGGTGTAGTAGCCAGACTACTTGAATCCCACCTAGACGAAACGGGTTCGATTCCCGGTGGGGTCGCCTCCGAATTTCCGCATGTGGGAATCCTGCCGGACGATGCCGCTGGTCGGCGGGTTTACTCTGAGATCTCCCGTTTCCTCCGCCCTTGCATTCCGGCGCTGCTCCATACTCACCCCACTTCACCCTCATCGGCCAGACCTCGCTGTTAAGAGCCGCCCAAATCTTTCCACTCCACTCAACTGCTTATTTCTACAGACACCAACATTTCGCGTTATATTTCTCTACGATGCTAGGCATCATGAAAATATTCATGAGTTGAAAGTGTGTCATTGGACCTCTGTTTATCCGCCACGCCATGCAGGTCTCCGAACCAATAGTAAACATTTCACACCCGTTTTGCTTCTAATTCTGTGTGTCAGTGCGGGACAGGATTAGGTCTAACCAGAGTCACGGTGTAAATTCAGAATGCAGAGTTTAAATAGCCGCTTATTCCGCGAACTCCTGCAGCAAACGCCACCAAAATGGCGTCACTAATCAGCAACATGTAATGCTGTTCGCCAGTCAGCAAACCTACTGGCCAACCGGCATGTCAACCAATAGGGAAACATCTCGCAGTACACATTAGCCATACATAGTATACTCAAAAACTATTTCCATATCCTCGCGCTTCAAGTAACGGGTAAAAGGGTTGCCACGCCATTCCGTCTGTGTACTTGATTGATTGGTAGTGTTGTATATTCACGTGAGAATGTACTAATGACAGAAAAGTGACAATACGNCGTCTGTGTACTTGATTGATTGGTAGTGTTGTATATTCACGTGAGAATGTACTAATGACAGAAAAGTGACAATACGATAGTTGGCAATAACACAAGACTCCAGTAGCAATGAAAAGACTCTTCTGTCGTACTGAAAATAGCAAAGCTGAACACAATAAGGGAAGAACTCGAGCAGCGACTGTAACAAAAACCAAAGCAATTACATAGGGAAAATAACCAAAACCTAAAAAAAATAAAAATGCGGATACATTAAATACAAACAAAAGCACTCGTAGAAAAAATAAAAGTATGTATCTGGTAAAAAAAACAAGGACGAAGTGTACAAAATAATAGGGTATAGGGAAGCCAAGTTGATCAGGAACACTAACTTATTTTCTATGTGCCACAGTATATGTAAGAATATATAAATGAAATTAAATGGAGGTTCCTTTGATCTAGGCGTAACCCGTCCGCTCATTGGCTGCGCGATGCTCTAAAAGTACATCTTTTGTCTGATTGGCCACTGCGTGCTGCGAAATAATCCCTAATGGCTGTGCTGCCTCGTGGCAAGTAAGTAACCAGGAACTGATTGGCGAACGGCGTTTCGACATGTTTCAGGCTGGTGACGCCATTTTGCTGGCGTGTGGGGCTGGAGTTCGCGGTAAGCGGCTCTTTCACTTCTGTAGCGTCAGACCGTGTTCTAATTCACCAGCCAAAGGCCCTTACCTGACTTCGTGTCCTTGAAAAGTGCATTTCGAATGTAACGTCAAATTGCTGCAGTCCTAATTCGCGGCAAGGGCACATACGCACCCTAAGTAGTAGGTATATGGGGCTACGGGCACAATGTATTTTTTTTAATGGGAGTATGTGGTTGGAGTTTGTAGCTGGGAGTCTTCGACTCGACTCGGAAGTCCTCTGTAGGCCTCGGGAGATCTGGGGCCCCTACTTCGGCTCGTCTCGGGATTGCTGGGCTACACGAAGGAGCTCCACGGTCACGCCCACTAACCCTTCAAGCATATACGTCGGTTTCTGGGGAGTCGAACTTCCAAGGCCGGCCGAGCACTTGCGAGTCGAGCCGAATGCTCCCAGCCACAGCCACAACCACACACTCTCATTTAAAAGGCATTGTTCACGTATTCCTATGTACACACTAGTACCCTAGATTAACCCCTTCAGCCAAGGGCACGAGTCACCTACCCTACTTGAGCCCTAGATCGTTTTCCGGTGTGCAACTGTTTGAAATGTTTCATCCATGTGTATTTTGTTTATTTTTGCAACTCTGCGCGGCCACGGAAAACACTTGCTAACGTGACAAAGACAAATGAAACTCTCAGAGAGTGAAATACGACAGAATAAAGCTCGTAGTGTAAACGAACACTAATACTTCTCAAGTGGGGAACAAGGGATCGTGACCCGGGAAGGGATCAAAGAAACATTGTACTGAATTCTAAAACGGTCTTAGGTATTCTGCGGTACTGTAGAGCCGAGCACGTTACCATGGTATACTGCGAAATGATGGAGTGTCTAATCATCATACGTGCATGTGTTCGCTGTATCTCGGAAACGAGCAGCTTTATACCGCAGTGAAGTAACATGTTCACGGAATGTCGCCCGCTCTGTGTTGAATGACAAAGGGTTTCCTCTCCACAGCGCTGAGCGGCTTGTGTAAGATGCAATTTACTTTTATGGCAGGCGTGATAGCTTTGTTATTCCCTCGGCAGGGGAATGGCTTTGTGCTCGCGCGATGTAGCCTGGCGCATACTTCACATGTGTGCGTGGTGCGGTGTGGTTGCAGGTGCAGTGGGAGGAGACGATGACGGAGACGACAAGGAGAAGGAGGAGGAGGCAGAGAGGGAGAGACAAGAGGCCATACGGGAGGCGGAGGACAGGCGGAAAGAGAAGCACCGCAAGATGGAGGAGGAGCGGGAGAAGATGAGGCAAGAGATCAGGGACAAGGTAAGTGGCGCCGCCATGCATGCATCCACCATGTCTCCAGAGAGACACCGGCAATAAGGTGATTGCAGCACTTCACCACGTCATGGCAGCTTCTCATGGGACTTTCAACGTTGGGCGACACTCGTTCCAAAGGAATGGTTAGAGATGATGATTTCTCACAAAAATATTTCGTGCCAAGGTAGTTTCAAAATCTGTACAGTTTCCCAATGATTCATTGATTGGATGACACATTCGCAGCTTTTCGCAGGACGAATCACGCAGGCTCAGTGCGAGAGCAACAGAATTCTCATTGGACCAGCCAAACAAGGTAATGGAACTTCACGTGTACTTCAGCCAGTACGGAAAGAAATGTTGTATACACGTGCATAGTTACGACCACCTGTTTTTCGTGAAATTATTTACGTGCTATCTAAACTTCACCCTGGGTACACAATTAGCCTACAACTTTCCTTTGTTCGTAGGCCACGACAGTTATTACCTGACTGGGCGAGTCAGAATTTAGTTACTCCAACACTGAACGTCTGTGATTGGTGGGCAGACACCTAAGACGGGTGACAATTAAAAATAATACAATCGCGAATGCGGATAAGAACTAAAGAGTTTTGGAGTAAAACTAGTCGTGGAATCTTTTCACGAAACAAAGAACGTTGAAACCTAACATGCTGTCCGATATTTTTGATATAAATTACCATCCCTAGGAATTGTGAAGTTCCGCGAGTTGTTTTAGGACAAGTGCGCAGTTCAGAGCGCACTGCAACTGGTTCGTCGTTATAGTAATTTAACGCCGGGAAAACTGACTGCTCGTTGTATTTCGGAAGGCGGTTTATGTGTAAACATGTTTGTTTTCGTCGTGGCTGCTGTATTTAAGTGAAGCTGTTTCCCCATTCAACATAGTAAGCGAAAATTTTAGTTTAATAATGTACATATATGATTCGTCTTTAAGCCGTATCAAGAAATTCATTACTCAAGACATTATAAAGTTTTGAAACACATTTTGACACAAAATATATTTGTGATACACCATGTGTCGTCTATAGAGTTATAAGCTAATCACGATAGACTGAGCACTTTCTGAAGCCCTGCTTAAGATATTCTTGTGTGCACATTATGTTTTCTTCCGACGTATGTAATATTNGACTGAGCACTTTCTGAAGCCCTGCTTAAGATATTCTTGTGTGCACATTATGTTTTCTTCCGACGTATGTAATATTAACATTGCCATGGGTATGGTCACTTTATTCATGTGCCAACCAAGTTAAATTGTGAAGCTATCAGAAAACTAAACAATTTACAAATTTGCTAATTCTTACACTTAAATGCATTAAGAAAACAAAATAAGCTGTAAAAATGTTTACGTAACACTTTTAATTAAATGGTAAGACACGGAACTACTTTCGCTCCACCGTTGCCAACTTTACTGTGCGCATGCCAGTCAATGTGTCAGTTAAAAAATATGCAAATAGGGGCAGTGACATTTTTCAAAGGTTGGTTACAAAAGTTTTCTATTTTTCATGGACAGCCTTTATGCGAATTTCGCACATTCTTTATATGGTAGGTAAATTTCAAGCACGTACACACTAGTGTTCTTTTTATGGCTGTACTAAAGTGGTTTTGACACTCCTGTTCATATCTTTAGTTAGTAAACAGGAAGAAATTATAAGACCGTATCACGATTATCGAAAATGATTAAAAATAAAGTTTGGCACCATGACATTAGTTTATGAATAAATAAATGTTGTCCAAGTCTGTGAAGTACTTAGAAGCCTGTACTGCTGCCAAATTAACTTAGGAAATTCACATACTTCTAATCATATCTAATTCCAGTTTACTTCAGTAGTTAGAAAAGGGTGATTCTGCGTCAGGGGCGCCGGGCTCAAGACTCAGGACGAGCCGCAGCTATTTTGTATGATGTAAGTTTTTACCGTTATTCCCTTAAAATTTCCCTTTCTANCAAGACTCAGGACGAGCCGCAGCTATTTTGTATGATGTAAGTTTTTACCGTTATTCCCTTAAAATTTCCCTTTCTATCTCAAAAACGGCCAAAATCGACAGAATTTCTTTCAAAATGTAGCAAATTTCCCTCCAAATTTCCCGAAATTCCCTCAAATGTCTTGCAAAATTTCCGCTCGATGACCCCACATTGTGTGTACGTGACTCCTNAAAATTTCCCGAAATTCCCTCAAATGTCTTGCAAAATTTCCGCTCGATGACCCCACATTGTGTGTACGTGACTCCTTTTTGGGGAATGAGTGAGGAGTGACATTCACGCTCTATCATTCCATGCCAGCACCATCCATCTTGCCTGAAGAATGTTCGAGATCATCGCCCCATCATGCAACTCTCGCCCCTGATTGGCTACATAAGGCTCTCGAAAGNTGCCTGAAGAATGTTCGAGATCATCGCCCCATCATGCAACTCTCGCCCCTGATTGGCTACATAAGGCTCTCGAAAGAATCTCGCGCCGAATGGCTACGCGAGGCTCTCGAAAGTGTCTCGGCCCCGATTGACTACGCGAGGCCTATGCTCTTACTTTCCTACCAGATGTCCCTACTTCATGCTCACATTCCTACCAGTTGTCCATACGTCATGCTGTTTGGCTACGCGAGGCACTCGGAAAGGTCTCGGCTCCGTTTAGCTACGCGAGGCTCTNGTGTCCATACGTCATGCTGTTTGGCTACGCGAGGCACTCGGAAAGGTCTCGGCTCCGTTTAGCTACGCGAGGCTCTCATTGCGTACGTATAATCATAGTTAGCTATAATTTCCGAAATGCTTAAAATACAGTCACCAAATTCATAACATAGGCATCACCTACAAAAAGTGAAATAATAGCAGGACCATTTATGCCCTAAGCGAACATTATAAGCCTAGTTGGACATAATTTCCTAACCGTTTAAGATAGTCACCAAATTCGTAACATAGCCATCACCTCGACAACGAAAATGTTCGCAGGGTCAAATATGTACCAAGCATACTTATAAGCATAGCTGGTTGTAATTTTCGAACTGTTTAAGATACAGCTAGCAAATTCATAACATATACATCACCCCCGACAGCGAAAATAGCCGCTGGGCGAAATATGCCCCTCCTTAATCATATATATTGACATAGTTAGCTGTAATTTCCTAACCATTTAATATACAGTCAACAAGTTCATAACATAGGCATCACCCCCGACATAAAAAAAAGTCGCAAGTGTCAAGTATGTCCTAAGCGCACTTATAAAAAAACATATGGAGCTACAGTCCATAAAAGTTACATCAGTATTTCTATCATGCCAATAAGTTTAGTAAATAGCTATAATGCACATTGACGTGAGAAATAACGAAATATCACTAGGATCAACCTCAAAAATTAACACAATACAATTGCAATATGCATTACACGAGTTGTAAAGACAGTTTCCCTTATCATGTTACAAAACAACATACATTTAAACAATTAGCAGCACAAGAGAGAAGTCACTGCCACACGCTGATGCAAACGGATATAAAAATTATTATAAAACAAATAGTTATAAGCATTTAACAGTTTGTATATTGCGCGAGCATCGTGATCATTGCGAGCATTGCGCGAGCATCATNCAAATAGTTATAAGCATTTAACAGTTTGTATATTGCGCGAGCATCGTGATCATTGCGAGCATTGCGCGAGCATCATTTTAGTCGAAAAAAATACTTTTACGAAGCTGATAAGAACAAAAAAGGAAAATAGTTATAAGCACTTAGCAACCATCCCAATCACATATTACACATTAATGTTCTTTTACCAGAGCTATTCAGTTATACAGTTCAAGTTAACAATTTATTTCGTTGATTACATTGACGCATGCCGAGTACATAGGGTAGGAATTGCGCTTCATTCACACCCTGAGAAATATCCTCGGGGGATGTCCCAACATATAAGAAGGGAAGAACCGAAGCGAGAGAAAAACAGGAAAAGTCCCGANTGTTAGTCGAAAAAAATACTTTTACGAAGCTGATAAGAACAAAAAAGGAAAATAGTTATAAGTACTTAGCAACCATCCCAATCACATATTACACATTAATGTTCTTTTACCAGAGCTATTCAGTTATACAGTTCAAGTTAACAATTTATTTCGTTGATTACATTGACGCATGCCGAGTACATAGGGTAGGAATTGCGCTTCATTCACACCCTGAGAAATATCCTCGGGGGATGTCCCAACATATAAGAAGGGAAGAACCGAAGCGAGAGAAAAACAGGAAAAGTCCCGAAAATGAGCTGATATAAGCCCTCTACGAAGAAAACAGGGTAACCCCCGCCGAGAATTACTGCCGACACAGCTTACAAGAACCCCCGAGACGCTTGCCGCACCCCTTTCTACACCTTAGTTTGAGCTCGCGCGCAGCTGACGAGACACGAAATCCTACCCAAAAAAACGTGCGAGGTACACAGGGGCTTTCCCGATTTCGTTCTCGAAGAATCTGCTGACAGCCAACTTGAATATAACGGGAGGCGGGTTAAATTCGGGAGAATCGAAGAAACGTGATCAGATAGTTGTGGTCAGTTGTTCGGAGCAGTTGGAATCAGTCGTTGACGAAGAGTTGTTCGGCAGCCGCGATGCGAGACAGAGAAGGCAGTTAGGCGAGAGGCAGTCGTATCACCGGGCTGGAGTCGGACACGTCCCAGGCAGTCAGTTGTTCGCAGTCAGTTGTTCGGAAGCAATTATCTCCAGCCAAGATGGGAATTGTTTGGCGGTACAGCCGCGAGACGAGATAGATGCAGCCGAAACGGGAGTAATCAGTCGTGTGACGAGAACAGTGCCAAGAATATGAGTAAATTCCCGGAAACGAGTGGCAGCCCCATTCTAAGAGGCGCCATTCCCCGAGAAGACATAGACGTGCACCATATGGCGACGAGGCGAGCAGTCAGTGAGTCAGTAAGTCAGTGAGTCAATAGTAATATCACCGAGGAGAGAACCCAGGAACAGCCGAAACTTCATGTGTAAATTCCCGAGACAAACCCAGCAAGAGTGCCTAGAACTTATTAGTTCATTTCCGAAAATGTAGTGGCAGCTTCCGCGGTTTGGAATGCAGAAACGGGAACCGGAAGCAGGACAAGGAGGACTCACTCTCCAACCAGAAACGCCAGCCGGGGTCACAGGGAAAGTAGAAGTCACGGGAAACCAATCCCAAACTTCAGAGAGAGTCAGTCAAAGTCGCTGGAAAAAGCCAACTTAGTACAGCACGCCAATGAGAGCCAGTCCGAGGGCCTGAACCAGGGCCACCCAACTCACCAGGCCTCAGCTACCAACGAAGACAACTCACCAAAAGCCGCAGTCACAGATAAGTAGAGAAATGTCTCCCTTTAACAACCTTCCCCGATGCATAGCATTCAGCCCACCAGCCCTTCAGGCTTACGACTATGTGACCTTCAGATCAATAAAATCCTGGTGTGTTAAATAACGGAGAATACGAGTATTTTTTTACCCCTTACGCAACAACCTCGGGTGCCCTTAGTCTGCACCGAAATAATTTAACTATATAAACTACTGGCCACCACTCTGTATAACTCAGGTGGCCTAGTAGCGACAACATCAAGTATAACTTTTTAAAATATTGCTGCTAATAAACAGATGTTGGTAGAGAATATCGCTTCTGCCTACCCTATTCACTTTTAGGTCTGTAAAAGCAGTTTGTACCACCATGCATCACTCAGAACTTCATTCTCTCGTCATCGAGAAGACATTATGAAAATTGTCGGATGTTCTTATAGTGGTTAGATAATTTAATTAGCTATCACAACAAACAGAAAGATACCGAGCTTGCATGTATGTCTAAATAATTCCGTCTCGCATATGCACAACGCGCAATAAAGCCCGTCTACAAACACCTACCTGTCTATCTGCAACAGGACGAAGAGATTCTTAGTTGGCTCACATTAGAATGTTTTCAAGGTAGCATGCTAATACAAACAGATATATAAAAAAAATATTATTAATGCAAATAGTTATAACCTTTTAACAACTTATGTATATTGTGCGACCATCGTGTGCTATACATCACATTAGTCAAAAAAAACTTCTGTGAAGCCGAGAAGCACAGATGCGATAAGGTCAGCACTACTACACATTGATGCAAACAGATATAAAAAAATGTAAGGAAAAAATAGTTATAAGCACTTGCCAATAATCGCAATTACATGTTACGTAAGTGTCGGGACTGAGTGCTGTGTTTTAAACGATGCTATACAACACCAGACCGTCCTGGTTAGTACAACAGAATAGCAAACGACTTCCTTACAAACCATCTGAAACGAAACTATCGCATTCAGAGTACAACACTAGCAGCGAAACGCGCCCGACCCGACCGTCTTCGTGTGCTAACAGGGAATATACGAGGTACTGTAGCTCAGATAGTCGGCTGGCGATGCGAGCACAATGCAGGTCTCGTAAAGTCGAACGGATGACACATAACACTAGCCGAGAGAGAGTTGTGTCAGGCTCCAAGGTCACACACATACACTTTCTTTACGAGAGGAATTCAGTTATACATTACAAGGTCTCAATTTATCCAGTTTTAAATACTAAATATTTGCATGTATTATTTGAATACATAACATTTATAGTGTTAGAACTGTAAGCGCACACAAAACAGCATATATTCAAACCATTATTCATGCAAGAGAGACGTCACAGCTATGTGCTGTTTATAGGAAATAACATATGTACCCTGATGGTACTGGAGACAGTGCATCATCCTTTAAAATAATAAGGTATTGCAAGTTCAAACCCCATACAGAGTTTGATTATTTAACAGGTAAAAATACAACATGATATGCAATTCAAAAAACTTATATTATATATATATATATATAATGATGAAGATGAAGTCTGCTGATGATGAAGTCGGCACTTCATCATCAGCAGTAAACTTGGAGGTCACATATTCGATCTCATTGCCCTGGTTAGTTGTATATTCTTTCTTTGCGGATGGTTCACGATACATGTCAGCATCTATGTTAGCCCGTAATGAGTAGTTTGCTAGATACCTCTGGGTCAGANCATATGTACCCTGATGGTACTGGAGACAGTGCATCATCCTTTAAAATAATAAGGTATTGCAAGTTCAAACCCCATAGAGAGTTTGATCATTTAACAGGTAAAAATACAACATGATATGCAATTCAAAAAACTTATATTATATATATATAATGATGAAGATGAAGTCTGCTGATGATGAAGTCGGCACTTCATCATCAGCAGTAAACTTGGAGGTCACATATTCGATCTCATTGCCCTGGTTAGTTGTATATTCTTTCTTCGCGGATGGTTCACGATACATGTCAGCATCTATGTTAGCCCGTAATGAGTAGTTTGCTAGATACCTCTGGGTCAGANCGCGGATGGTTCACGATACATGTCAGCATCTATGTTAGCCCGTAATGAGTAGTTTGCTAGATACCTCTGGGTCAGAGTACTACATTAGAATCTGCGTTTATTCTGTCCATACTTCAAGCAGCTCTTATCTTCAGCAAAGTCTGTATGCTTTTGCTTTGCAGAGGTAGACACTTCAACATCATCAGTAGAATATGCTGCAGACTTGGAGGTTACATTTTCGTTCTATTGTCCTGGTTAGTTGTGCATTATTAATTTTTCACCTAGCATGATAGCAGATCATGTTTGTAGTTCACAGCTTCTACCGATCGGTATGACTCGCATTCTTCACAGTAAATGTTTGCAACACTCGTATTTTCTTCTTCCCACACTGTTTTGGAACACGATGCAGACCTGAATAATGTCAAAGGTGCTCGAACCGTCGTTATTTTACACGACGAATCAACAGGAAGGCTAGTCATAGCATTGTCATGCAACAATAAGTTCAGTGCATTCTGTCTCATGCCAAGTAAAGGTATTATACCTTTACATGTGCCAGTGTTTCTCTTTAGATGATTAAATCTACCAAATGCTGCTCCGCACATATCATATGCTGGTATTCTGATGGGCTACTTTGAACATTCGCTCTGTTCATGTCGACAGGCATTACAACTTTTACTGAAGGCCTTGCCACAGTAAATGCCCTGTGTTCCATGTAATTGGTAAACACTTGGTGAAGTTTTGCAGGTAGTCGTACAGGACATTCTCTATTGCATGCCCTCAATCAGCAAACATCTATTTGTCAAGTGACCTAAGTGAATTTGTTCTCAACTGTAGCTGATGCATCTTGTATAATGTCCAACTGGAACCCTTTCCCATATATTGTTCTTCCTCGTGACAAATCTTCTGTATACTAGCTTCAACACTGTCTTCGATTTCGTACATGCTTTACACAGGTACAGTCGAGGTCTTGAATGCTCTCTCACTATATTCATCTTCATGTGGTTCTGGTTTGGTATATTTACATTCCAACAATATATTATATTTTGCATCACATTCTTCTTCTACCTCACATGAAAGTTGACAGATAAGATTCTGTTTCATATGCTTAAGATATGTACAAATATCGTCCACCATGCCTAATGAATAAGATGCAACATATGTCTTCATAATACCTCGGAAAGCAGATTCTTTCAGTATAAATCCATTCTCATTTGGTAAGTTTGCAACAGATGCATTTTGACATGGTTTTAATACGACTCATGCCATAGTTTTGCCTGATGGTCATGTATTTCGCGTCGCACGTTGAATGGAACGTCTGTTACTACATAAAATGAGAGCTCACGACCACACTTATAGCAACAAGTAGTGTAGTAAACCGATCCCTTCTTCTTAAAACATTTTCCAGTGTTCTCATGTCGAGGAACCCTGCAATTTTTACTAAAGGTCTTTCCGCAGTAGTAACATGAATATCTTGATGCCTGTGGAGAACTGTTCATGACCAGGTCAGATGTCGATGGTAATAGTGCACCAGTATCCAATGTGTCAGATGTCTGACGTTCACATGTTTTTTTGGATGCAGACAATAGACTACATCACTTAGCTGGCAGAGCAGAGAGACCATCACATGTTGCAAGATGTCTTTTTAAGTTATTATGTCGTTTAAATTGAGACTTTCACTGTTCACATGTTAAGGTAGATTTCTTCATGTTCATAGAACAACCACTTTCATGTCGACGAGCATTGTAGCTATTAGAAAATGACTTCTTGCAAAAACAGCACAAATGGCTTTCTAACATATTTTCCATCTTCGCTCGAGACTATGTTTAGGCTTCAAAATTTGAGTAACTAAGATGATTCCAACAATTTCACATGATATATATGTACAAATCTTCATATTTCGTCAGAGGGGTTTTAAGATTTTTTTAATGCATTCTGTAAACATAAATTCAGCCAGGTATCATATCAAGTTTACTACACCATCATACAGCTGCACGTTTTCCCCCATAGTTCCTTGAAAAGTTTACACTATAACTTCAAATCGTGGCAAACACTTTAACAATAAACCTGACCTCTCTCCACCGACACACAGTGTTTTACATCTCTTATGCCGACGTGCATTGCTACTTTTACTAAAGAAACATATACCCACACTCGGCATACTGCTCAAAGAAATTGGCAGGGTTTTTAAGTTAATTATTATTATTTCCTGACGTAACAATAGGAAAAGAGGTTCAAAAGAATATATATGCAATGGAACTTCTGGGCATCAGAGCACGTAAGACAATAAACATCTATTTTGACATATTTTGCAATATTATTCCATTGTAGTAAACTTCTATGGGTGGCATAGTTGGCTGGGGCGTCACCTTACAGTACAAAACATCCTATGTTCGAATCCCGAATAATACGTGGCTGTACCATTTTTTAGTATAAAGTTAGTTTCTTTTTAATTATATGCCGATCTTCTTCTCTCCTCCCGACACTTAATATAAAGCAGAGGCTTCAATAAACAACAATTAAAAATGTTTTCTCGTGTATAGACTGGTTATATATTCGAATTCGAGTTGAGGTATTTCAGTAAAATCGTACTTGTTATAAACCTTTCGCCTACAGCACCACATTGAATCAAAAAATGAAATTGTCGTAATATAAATTTGTTGTAGTAATTGGTTTCGAAAGCATTCTTATATGCCACGAATTGGTGTATTTTGTACTAATGCTGTTAGAAATACATAGTAATGCGGAGATAATGCTATGAAAATGCTGCTTTTACACAGTATGTTTATGTAACCATTCGTCATTCTCTGGTTCTCAAGCGCTAGACAGTTTCTGGGCACCACTTACTCTACATAACTGACAAGTTTTCATTCACGGTAGGTGGCTAGTAGTTGCAGAATTCGCCACCACACACCAACAGCAGCACATTCTTAGGTTAAATTTACGATTATTCCAGTAGTTCAATTGTCCTTCGAAAACTATTAGTTATATCTACATGAAACCAAAACCATATTAAAATTATAATTAAAAAGCCATTATCTTGTTTCATATTCTGCCATCGTGGTTCTCATATCGTCTGCTAGGTGGTGCTAGTATCGGTCGCCATCTTGGAAATTTCTTCCTTTGCCCACCAAGGGCAACAACTTGGTTCTCCCACTGCTTGCTAGGCAGTGCTAATGTCACTTGATGTCATCGGCTGCTAGGGGTGCTGGTGTCGGCTGAAGGCTAAGGGCGATGTTCCATGTGCTGTATGCATAAACTCGCCTCTATTGACGTGATATGGTTTAATACAGTATAAAAAACCGTGGAGGTGAGGAGCGGAGAACTGCCAGACCTTTCAATGGTAGACAGACGCCCTAGTCAAGAGAGTCACCAAGAAATAGTTGTCAGTTAATGATGTAAATATATAAATAACCGTTGGGATATATAAAGTGCGAGATGCCATCAGTTTATAAGCATAGTTATGCATAAATCACGAACCATCCATGAGGGTGGTTGGGTCAATTATGCCGTAACCCCTCTTATAAGAAAAGTTAGCAATAATTTCCAAACTGTTTAAGATATAGCCATCAAATTCATATATTATGCATAGCCCCTGATGTAGATCAGGGCGGTAGGCTAATTATGCCTTAAACCATCTGATAAGCATAATTAGGCATAATTTTTGAACTAATTGAGATATACCCACCAAATCCATATCATAGGCATCACCCCTGATGACAAACAGAGTGATCGGGTCAAGTATATTTTAAGCCCTCTCATCCTTTAAAGTCTTCAACTTTATATTATATGGCCAAATATAAAATTTGTTTATAATATATTACTAACGATAGTATTTTTCCCCTGATTTTTTATTAATGATTTCTTATGATATCATGAAAAACCATAGACGAAGGTTCACTCTTTTCTTAGAAACTAAATTGCTTTGTAAATTTTGTTTATTAGAACAAATACCAATGAGTTTCATAGAAAATTAACGGATTCAAAAACGATTTTTAAAATATATTTTTAAAAATTACTGTGAAATAAATGTATTTCGATAGTAATATTTTGCACTGATGAAATTTGAACTACCTTCTTTCAAATGCAATTTGAACTATAAGATAGCTTAATTAGATTTTATGCTTAACTGAATTAAAATGCATGCTGTGTTTGTATGTATTGATGGTTAGGGAGTAACCAGGATTCCAGTTCCCATTCAACCTCCATGTCGCAAACTATGTTCTTATTGCCGTTAATGATAACTTATTTTAAATAATCTACATTTTAACACGTATAACACTAGGAAGAAAAATTACTCTACCACTGGAAACTAAATTCGCATTGATCTAGTATTATTGTTTAAGTAATGCTTGCCTGTGTTTTAAAAGAATTTTACAGCACATCAACACTAATTATAGTGAACCAAAACAATCCTTGTACAAGAACTGAAATGAGAAATACAGACTGTAATACCTGGTACTTATGAAAGGATATTTGATTGAAACACTAGCGATTCGGCTCTTTAATGACTGATTGTCAGCCAGTAATAAACTCTAGTCAGTGTAGTGAGCGTGTCAAATGCGGTGTGAATCAATAAGACGGTGACAAATGGGAAAGAAGAGAGCAGTGTCACTTTAATGGTCGATATGAGACACAATTCTAGCTTCTCCTGGATGCCAGTAAATATGTACAGAGTGCAAAGTGTTAAAATTTTGCTACAGGAGCAAATTTACGTTATACCTTCGCATATTCATGAACACCAGCGATGGAATTGCTATGTCTGTAAATATATGTTTTAATACTTATGATGGAAAAATGTTATGCTGATGATATAGTTTAACATAATTTTCACTCCCAATATTTTATTTAACAAGCTTTGTGCTGAAACGTAACGTATTTATTCATAAATTAAATGCTCATGGGTGAGTCAGTATGTGTTCATTACCATGACGTTCTCATTTCATTTTAAGTGCAGCCATCTTTGTTAGTAAATGGAGTCAAGTGTCACAAAATATTCTTGTTCCTTATTAAAGGCAGTGATGTAATCATCTCGGTTCGTTTCTCTTCGACTATTTTCTTTTCGTTTTCGAGCGTAGCTGCGCTTTCTAGAATCCCAGAGCAAATGAAACCTTTTATTTAAAATCACTACGGAAATTTGTGTAAATATTCACAGATAAAGTTTCCGAGAGACTGTTCCCTCCTTTAAATTAACCTTCCAAGCTATTTGCCGTTAATGGAAAGTACTTCGGCGCCAAATAAAACAAGTGATTCTGTTTCATGTTTAAACAACGTTATGATTTCGTCAAAAGTGAGTAGCTCTATAATAACGTTTTCTTTATGTTACTGAAAATGTCATGGGAAAACATCTATACACACAGGCGTAAACAGCGAATAATTAAACAAGTTTAAAACTGTTGAAGTTTGGGCTTAACGTCGCGTTTCACCTCTTAACGTTGAGATAAATATAATTTATCTCAAGGAACAAATTTTTCTCATACAGAGCCAACCCTAAAATACTGTCAAAACAAAGGTGTAAAGACCGTAATCAAACATGCTTAATTGAGTTTCAGCCGACGCGTAACTGTTTCATACACAGGATAGACAACTGGCTACATGTTGTACAGGAATGTTACATTATACCAGTACTGTACACTGGAAGTCTCGGTGTCCAATGATCTTCTTCCTTAGAGGTAAGTTATCCATAAACCATTCAACTGCTCTACGTTATGACTAGTTCATATCACTGAACACCGAACACAAAGAAACGAAACTAATGTAAGAAGTTCTTTGTCATCTGTTGTACAGCACGCATCAAAAATGTTCTTTTCGCAACATCTGAAACCACACATTTATATGGGAAATAAAGGGATGGCATTGAGGTATTGAGCTCCAGTGAGGGTGAAATAAGGTGAGTGTGGAGAGCATATGGAATGCAAGAGAAGGGGAAATGGGAGCGCCCCGAGAAAAACCCGCCGACCAAAGGCAACGTCCGCCACGTTTCTGAGGTGCGAAAACCCGGGTTACCACGCCATAAAATGAACCCGGTTCGTCTTAGTGAGAGGCGGTAAACAATGTTGTTGCTACCGTAAGTGAGAAGTAGCACGTACGCTTATTCATCAACTCGGTATACTTTTTACTGGTAGTATTTTATCCTTGCGCATCACACTTTGTTTCTCCTCCGCAGAAGACATTCTCTTCAACAGAACAATGTCGAGCAATGTTTCCAGTGGTGCTCAAACTGTGGTCCGCGCCGCTGTTACACCGTGTGTAGGCCCGTCGTCCACCGAACTTTCTAAACGCACCACCAATTTCCATTGATATGGAAGGCCACGTTATAAATAGGTAGGGACATCCGATTTTCGCGAGAAGATTTCATGAACGGTTGCATTTCATAAAACTTCAGCTCATATCCACTTGCATGATTGGATGATTTACGTATTACGCGTCTTAGATGTCTGCTCGCGAATCACAGACGTTCAGTATCAGAGTAACATAATTCTGATTGGCCAGCCAAGTAAGAAAATGTTTTCTCACAAATACAACCCACTAGTAAGGAAAATATAACTGCTGATAAGCCCGTAATTATTGAAATCTAGTATTCACGGGAAATTTTTCGTGAAATTCGGGTGTCCCTATAAATAAGACCATCTGTTTCCTGTGGAAAGATTTACGCGCAAGCAAGACTTCAACATCCGGTGTGCCTAATTGCAACTTTCCTTTGGTCACTGGCCTAACGCCTTTGTGAAAAGACAGTTTATTACCTGAATGGGCCAATCAAAATTAAGTTACTCCGACACGGAACGTTCGTGTTTGGCGGGGCAGACAGCTTAAATGCGCGACGGTCAAAATCATCCAATCACGAAAGTGGAGTTCTGCCTGTAGCGCCAGCCAATGAAGAAGTCATCTCCGCTCGAGTGTCTAAAGATCTGTGGAGTCTAGATTGATGCAATATTATTAGGCGAAATGGTAGAGCTGGGACATACAGAAGGGTTTCTCAGTCTTTGTACTTTTGTATTTTTACGTAGCTCTCTTGGTCACAAAGACATTTCCGCCACTACGACCACCCAATGGGCGGAGGAAAGGGATCACGCCCTCTCATCGCAGGTGTCTCAGCTTAGCACCTGAGTTGACCAGATCCAAAGGGCTGAGGCAGTAGCAAGTATAGAAACAATGTTGACTTGAGTACATAGAGGACTGTGAAGTCTTGTATGCTGGCAAAGCAATTAGCGAAGTACTCGTGGCTCCAGCCTTTGGCCGTATGTCTTTGTGAGAAGGCGTTGTTTGGACCAGTCAGAAGTCGTGTAGGGAAGAGTCTTGGGCGGCTCGTGTAAGACTCCAGCCTAACTGGCGCTTGAACTGCGTTGCAGTGAGTGCGCAATACACGTTTTCCAAAGAAACTATTGAGCGTGCGTCCAATGAGCTGATCGACGAAAAGAACACACACTTCAAACGAGGGGTGTAAAGTGCACACCTCACGCCAATTGAGAGCCTTGTGCTTAGCGGCGATGGCGCACTTGACGCGCGTGACAGTGTCGCCATTATCGCTCCCGCACCTTCCGGCCTCAAACGCGAAACAATCTCCATGTAGGCGGGAGCCTTAAGACAGCTATGTCCCTGGAGCTTGAATGGCGATGCAGAGTGTGTGAAATGCGCCTTTTTTTACGGGACTACTTTACTTAACTACTTTAAGATTAATCCACGATATTTTCCAGTCGCTAACAATATATAGACCACTACGCCTGAAGAGGTTAAAAGGTGGCAGAAGAAAGTGAGTGAGTGAGGAGATTTGGGCGGCTCTTAACATCGAGGTCTTGAGAGCCGATGAGGGTGATTGAGGTGAGAATGGAGCAGCGCCGGAATGAAATTGCGGGGGAAACGGACGGGAAATCCCCGAGAAAATCCGCCGACCAGCGGCATCGTCCGGCACGATTCCATCACGCGAAAATCCGGGAGTGTCCCGGCCGGGGAGTGAACCCTGTTCGCCTTGGTGGGAGGCGAGCAGGCTAACCGCTCAGCCACCGCGGCCCCAGGCAGAAGACAGGAAGACCACAGCTCTATCTCACTAAGCCGGCCTGAGGGATAGTGCTGGAAGTAGGTCACCTGACGAGGCCCTCCCCCTGCCACCGGTGGCGGCTATAAATATGCCAGCCTTGCGGAATTATCGACATCGCGTGGACCGCGGGCATAAATTACGAGTCAGGCAGACGCCGCGCCGGCAGAGGGTCAGACTCTGCCACAGTGAGTGCTGAGGCAGCCCTAAGTTAAGTTACTCTGGGCCCGAGGGACCCTTCTGGTACCTGCCTCCTTCCTACACAATCGACTTGCCCCTTGTCCCCAGTGGGAATAATTCCCATCCGCGAGTTATATCTGGAGACCCTGCCATTTCACGTTGTAAGTAGGGACCTGCAAGACTTGCGCTTTTTTCGTGGCTGCAGAGACTAAACTCCAAGACGCTACACGCTCGTTTCACTTCCGCCATTGGCCAACAACTTGTGCGGCACGTCACAAGGATGCTTTCAGCCAATAGCAAAGGCTCATCGGATGAGCAACCAATCTCCGGTCAAGCGGTCGCACAGCTAAACGTCGTCGGATAGTCGCCAGTAGCCAATGATAACACGAGTTATACTCAAGTAGGTATCGGTCACTGAAGCCTCGCGTGTTACCGAATAATAACGCGAAATGTGCACGTCCCTAGTTACAAGACAGCACCAAGCTAGACTCCACACTCCTCTACACATTACAAGGAGACTTTCGTCAGGTCTGGCGCACTGTTACAAAAATTTTTCTTCACTTTACAGATAAATGCCGCTAAAACTCCATCTAGAAGTCTCCGTAAAGTTACGAATGCGTTGGTTTTCAAAAACGGATTTCCCGTAAATGTCACCGAACTTTCTTTGAATTCACGGAACGTGTCTGTAAATTTTCTGATTGGTTTTCTGTACTTCCAGTTTTATAAAAAGAGATAAGGACATGATATCCTTAATTTTCGTTAGGCGAGTGTTTTTCTGCGCATAAAAAAGATCTCTGAGTCGGAAATCTGGAGAGTCTACGGCCCTAACCATACGCCTACCAGCTCTTCGTGACAACTTGTGATACAACTTCAGCATTTGTATTGTAATTACACGAGCTACTTTTTCAGTTTCTATTGAAGTGAGTGAGTCAAGAGATTTAGGTGGCTCTTAACATCGAGGTCTTGAGAGCCGATGAGAGTGAAGCGAGGTGAGTATGGAGCGGCCCCGGAATGAAAGGGCGGGCGAAACGGGAAATCCTCGAGAAGACCCGCTGACCAGCGCATCGTCCGGCACGATTCGCATATGCGAAAATCCAGAAGTGATCCGGATTGAACCTGATTCGCCTTGGTGGGAGGTAAGCAGGCTAACCACTCAGCCACCGCGGCCCCGTGATTTTTCAAAGGTTCGATTCAAAAAGTGTGAATAAACTGCAAATATACTATAGGCAGCGCCTTTGAATGCTTTCCAAGACATTGAAAGAATTGTACCGCAAATCAGCACTAATAAATTTGAATTTAAAAAATGTAATTTTTATAACAAATGAAATGAACAACATAGGTTGTAGTACCTTCTACAAATGACATTATCCTTGATTGTGAAACAATCTACGAACCAATAGGACTGTGGTATATGGGAAAGCAGAGACCAACAGAAATGTCGTTCCTGTAATTAAATATATAAGATACACAATTTTAGCTTGCCATGCGCGTACATGAGTGCAAAGTGTTGACAAATATTTTTCTATAAACCTGATGAGTTCTGTACGGACAAGTCAAACTAACAAATGACTTTGACAAAGTGCAGCAGCAAGTGTAATGTTTTAACTCTTCACGGGCACATGCATATAGACATATCGCATCTCGACTGCTGGAAGTGATGATTTTGCTACGCGATTTCACCGAGTGCGGAAAGTATTAATCAGTAGCGGTAAATAACGTGTTCGGTAATGTTTAAAGTGGCTGGCCACGTGGGGGAAAGCCAACCACGAATTTCCCTGCACGAAGTGAATAAGAGCGTGTTTCCGGTCCATTGGCTTACAGGCGATAACGAATGGCGCAAACTTGGCTCGCCCGTGTTTCTGCCTCGGTTCTCCTACCAACTTTACACTCTGCGGCGATCTGCGCGCAGCAGGCCAGAGGCGGAGATGTGCGGCCAACCGCGAACGTTGCCGTCATTACCGACCATACTTATTCGCGCGAAAGAGGATTTAAAATGCTTTTTAATGTTCTCCGCCGTATTTTCATCAACTAATTGGGCGGGTGTAGGGAAATGTTAATCCTTTGGGGACGGCACAAATTTACTTGCAGTGAAAACATGAAAACAGGGTTTTAAGAGAGCTGCGTATGTTCTCCGCTACAGCAATACGAGATGTGTTGGTCTCCGTATTTCCCCTCACCATCATCCTGTTGGTCCTGGTTACACCTCACACACTTACTGTACTGTACAACGTTTTTTATTGGTTGACCGTCGGCCAATAAAGTCGCGCGTTGACTGTGTTCCAATTAATGTGTTAGGACAGGTGTAACACGTTTTACAATCCATCGTGTTCATTTGAGAAGTTATTAGAAAAAGTTAAGCAGTTATCATTTTTATTTATATTACAATAAATTCAAGTGAAACAATACAACTATAAAAGTGAGAGTTTTGTCTTTAAGAACAAAGAAATTTCCATATAAACGTAGCTTCGTAACACTCAGAGGGTTAATGACTGCTCACGTTGATAAGTCCCGTAAGTCCAGTGCTAATAAGAGGAATAACAAATAAATGTTATTTTACATAAACTTACGGTATTTTTTTCCTTCGTAACAAGTCTAAGCACAGAATAAGTAAGTATATAGAGGCGAAATGGCGTAGCAGTTCCTTTGATGTCAGCGAACTCGGTCGCTCTTTGGCCGTGCGAAGCAGTGGAAACGAACCTTGGATCTGATTGGCTATTACACATTATGAAATATCACCTATTGGTCGAGCTGCTGTCTGGCTGGTTAATTTCCGGGAGCTGATTGGTGAACGACGTTCCGTCATGCTGCTGGCCAGTGGATACATTTTTCTGGCGTGTGAGGATAGAGTATGCGGTACGAGCGGCTGTTTCATTTCTCTATGCTAAAGTATTCAGTGGTATAGGCTGTTCACGTTAAAGTGAGTATTTTTGAACGTCCTCTCCTTTGGAATAATAGTCAAAAATTGTATTTTATTTTAGCCTTTGATGTTAACTTCCGAGTGCGGTGGAACATACACACTGTGTTTATTACTTACACGGCAATATTTATTTTAAAATATGGTTAATGTTAATAAATGGCTTAAAACAAAGTAACTAGGGCCTCAAAAGGTCTCACTTTACCGTGAACAGCTTATATCATAAAGAACTATTGCCGGTAACGTGAAACGCAAACACATTGTTATTGGTCCCGATATATGGTAGGACCTTATATACTGAAACTAGTACACTCGCGAACCAAATTTGTGTCTGTTGCAACGCCTAAAATGATAGATATCTATGTTTGACTAAAATTATGGAACTGTTCATAAGTCAATTGCTGTCATAGTGTCAAGCGATTATACTATCCCCACATTTTTCTGCATGTATATTTATATTTCAGAGTTTTCCAGAAACTCAAATAACACGTGGACAATTAGTAAAAGCAGCATAAACGTATTAACTTTTGAATTCTAACGTGCTCTGAAATGAATCCGTAAATTTTTCAGTTCTATATCTATAATCTGTACAGGACCAGATTAGGAAATTTAGAGGACCTAATCCCCTACAATTTTTGTTCCCCCGTAGTCTACATATACCTGATTTAAAATGTAAACGATAAACCGTAAATTAAAGTTATATTATTATAAATGCAACAAAACGTACATCAAAACGGAAAACAATGTTTATTTATGTATCCTCATATTTAATTTACATCTGGAAAGTAATATCCTACATTTTGTAGTTGCAAAGTGTTTGATCAGACACTCAAAATTATTCTTACGGGACATATCTGCTTCTATACTGAACAGAGAAAAGGGATACATTTGTGTGGAACCTACTTTAGCTGCACAGGTTGTAATTTTGCACCATGCAATGTAACATTTCTGTGGTGCCCCTCTTCTTCTAGATGTCCTAAGCACATGGTTACATTGCTTAATTGTTAACCAAGCCCTGAATACGTACATTTGACAATCTATTACGTAGCTGTTCTTCTAGTTGGCTAACACCTGGAATTTATTTCTGGAACCACTTGATTACATTCTGGTGCACTGACTTTTACGTAACCTGGTTTTCCGTAGTAATTTTCATCGTTGCGTAGACATGCCCTCGTTTCTTTTTTCATTCCACCCCATCCCCCCTCCCCGACAACCATCATGCCTTTAAGCTTGCAGGAAAACTTGTGTTTGTATCGCGTGCAAGAGCTCCCAGTCACGCTAAGAATACTGCTACGTTTCTGGGGTTGTCTATTATTATACTTCCGTGAGTCCAGACTTTCACGGTTATTGCTCCATGGGGATTTATTGAGTTCCCTCGTCCTCGTACAGTCCGCTCGGGAAGTGAATCAAAGGCAGCTCGACTTGCTCGAGATGCGAACGAAATCTTAAGTTATTCATGGTAGAAAATTGTCTGTGGTTCCCTTTCAAAACTACCAGAGCTCGCTACAGAAACGCCTGGTTTTTTAACGAAGCGTCCCTTGTGTCAAAAGTTTCACACAATATAAAATTTTAATAAACACATATTTCTTGTGTATGCAGGTTTACCCTGAACTCCAGACACAGACTTTGTGAGATTATTCTTTATGGAAATTGGGGTAGAAAACGTAACTCGGCCTACGAACTAACGTAATTATTAGAGACCCGGAAATTTCGCGGCTACATTCGGCAACAAGCTAGACTCCACAATCCTTCGTGCATTCGAGCATCAGTTAGTTGTTCACTGGCTGTTGCTACAGTTTATCCCCAGACCAGGTAGCACAGGATTCGGTTCTTATTTTCCTTGCAGGTTCGTTATTGGTTTAAAGTTGTTCGTGGCGTGTCTAACAAACTATGGACCAATGGAAGCACATACACTTATGTACACGTGAATACAGTTTAACTTGTCCTAAGATGAACCCATGCAATTTTCGGGGCTCTAGTTATTATTAAAGGAGTGACACGCGATCGAAGCTGGAGAATTAAAATCAGGTATTTCCAAATATAAAAAAGTACGTGAAATCTAAAAAAAAAATTCCCTAATATAATGTTGGCCTAGTTTGTTATCTACCACATGTAAACATTTGACGAGCAGTAAAATCGTCCGGATTCGCGTCACAGGTTGCATACCTAGCAGGCAACTTACTGTATCCTTTCAAAAGTTGCATGTTTTCTCGAGAACCGTTCGCCTGACAATGTTACACCGACAACGTTCTGTGTTTCTTTAATATCCACATAATTTATACGTAAGAGCGCTTGTTTTTCGCAAAAATATTTCAGGACAAGTTGTGTTTCAACGCAATTTATTTCAGAATAATTTTGGTGGTTAGATCGTTTGATTTGTTACTCGTCTTATCTTTATCTGTCTGCCCGCGAATCACGGACGGTCAGTATCGGAGAAAATTAATTCTGATTGGTTCACTCATGTAACAGACTGTCTTCGCACAAAGGCAAGCGGCCAATAGTCAAATGAAGACTGCAAGTGTGCAGGTAACATATTGAAATCTAACCTCCACGTAAATTTTTTCGCGAAAAACAGATGGCCCTATTAATAAAACAATACAAGCGATATAAATCCCCCACTTTTGTTAGCTAATAACATGGCACCATCTAATCTCCTAATGACGAAAGATGTTATCACCGGCAAAATGTTTGCAGATGGCAAATATCGAACCATTAACAAATTTTTTTGTTTCATCTCACGTGGTTTCCGACATTTTGAAAATAACTAGTTTCAATTTCCAATTTTTAGGGGTGTATTTCTCCCTTAATAATAATGTTAGTTCATAGGCAGTATTGTGTTTTTTAACCCGTTTTTCATAAATAGGGCCAGTGACGTTTCGCGTAAAAATCTGAGCACACAGTAGACTTCAACACTATATACACACCTCAGCTGTTGTTATACCTCCATTCGCTGCTGGTGCCGTGTCGTCTTTGACCAAGCCACTCAGGACTAAGTAACTCTGACACTGAAACTTCGTGATCCGTGGGTAAACGGTTGACACGTGCCAGAACATTTTTTATGCAATCACAGAAGCTGGACGACCCTACAGTGCTTTGGACTGTATCTTGTCTCGAAATAAAGGATTTAAGAAAAAATACCTGAAATATGCTTGCAGGAGCGTAAACTTTATGTTATTCTGGGTGCTTGCTGTATTGTGTATGGCTATCGCAAAGAAACTTTATTATAGGGCCTATATTGAACCATTGTAAGGCTGGGCTCACAACCATCCGTCGTATCCGCCAGTCGTCCGTCCGTCAGTCAGTCATCCGTCTGTGTTGCCTTCCGTCACTTGAAGGCGATTCACAACCATCCGTCGCATCCGTTAGTCGTCCGTCAGTCAGTCATCCGCCTGTGTTGTCTTCCGTCACTTGAAGGCGATTCCCAACCATCCATCGCATCCGTCAGTCGTCCGTCAGTGAGTCATTCATCCGTCTGTGTTTTCGTCCGTCATTTGAAAGTGATTCACAACAATCCGTCGTCCGTCAGTCCTCCTGCACGGCAAAATTTCAGCATGACAACTGAACATCGTGATTTTTCTTTAGTTTGAGGTATATTTGGGTTGGGAATACATTTTCAAAAGAAGAGCACATTTGAGAAATGTTTTTTTTTTTTTTGCGTGGTAAGGATTTATACTGAATTATTTTTTACATTTTAAATTTATGAATTTACCACAAAAGATAAATAAACACATATCCACCGACTTGCTTTTTAATTAGTTCTGTTTAGTTAAATTTTGAGAACTATTTGATGAATGGACGAATACAGAAAAAACTTTGCCCTGCGATTGGTCGAAGATCACGTGATCGCCGGACGGACGCGCGACTGACGGATGCGACGGATGGTTGCAAGTCCACCTTACGTAAGTTTGTGGTGACTGTGAGCAGCCTGGAAGAATAAACCAACCTCCGAAACTTTAATTTTGAAAATTGAGTATACCCCTATCTGACTGTACACCGTGCATTTGTATATCTGTCCATAGTCGAGTAGACGGAGAAATGCAGATTTGTAGACGTGTAACATTAGCGAGCCCAAAACATAACTGACAAGCAGTGCCGGTGATTGGGTGCCAAAATTTGGGAGGGAGAGGGAAGCTAGGATTTTTCTGCTCCTCTCTTCATTTTCGTTACTCGCGACGCTGACAATTGAATGAACAGTCGGAAACACTGCCACAGTCACAATCACACAAACACTCATAACTAGCGATGTAAAAATTCACGCGAATTTCGTCAGAGAGTACAGATATCATTTCCCCGCGAAAAATCGTGAAAATACCGCAAAATTGCGAAAATACTGGAAACGCCACATTAAAATGAAATAACCCCATATGTATTTATANATCGTGAAAATACCGCAAAATTGCGAAAATACTGGAAACGCCACATTAAAATGAAATAACCCCATATGTATTTATAATGTTGTTAAAAATTGATATGATCTAGAAAATTTCAAATTACAGAATATAATTGGTCGGTTGAACTTTTAGTTTCTACTGTAATTTCACGTTCGTAGGTTGGTAGTGTATTTGCGACATGTTTAAATAANGGTCGGTTGAACTTTTAGTTTCTACTGTAATTTCACGTTCGTAGGTTGGTAGTGTATTTGCGACATGTTTAAATAAATGGCTTGAAATAACGCCATGGTCCAGTGCGTAGGAGTGTTGCCTCTCTACTTAGTTGCTCTATGACTGAAGTTGTATAAAAAAGTTTACGTGATAATTTTAGAAATTACTTAACTTACAAAAGCTGAGGTAAAATAATTAATGCAAAAATGAGGGGAAGGGCAATTGCTCCCTCCCCTCTCTTGCACATCATCGAATCGCCAACATTGCTGACAAGTAACGAACGTCAGAGGTTTGGCATCGCCTCCCCNCTTCTCGCCCAAGCACTGCCCTGGAAGAGAACAGCTACAGTTATTCCTGGTTTTTAAACCTCCCGTGCTTAGCGCGCTGGTTTTCCGCATTTATTTTAGCCGTACGCGGGGCACAGCAAGTGGAAAGCTCACTCCGTCAGCCTGAATAATTCATTTCCTCGTACTCCACAAAAAAAATTTTCACGAGGTATGAAAAAACACTCGCACGTATTTGCAAGAATGAACTTATTTTTTTCAAGAAATAATTTTTAAATTTTAAAATAGTGAGCATTTCAGGTTCACTTTACTTTGTAAGACGAAATCTGAATTGTATTTTTTAAGGACTAGAAGTTGACGCGCGAATTATATTGGTTTTTACTCAGCACCTCGCGATGAAAGTTTTCCGTGTTTTGTATTGTTTGCTAGTTACAATACTTTTTTTTCTTTTCAGTTGTTTCTACAGCGAAGAGGTAGTGAGTAGTAGTTTTTACCTCAGCAGTAAAGGGACCGTTAGTTATTTGCGCAATTTCGCGTGTCGTGTGTGGAAGAGATCTGTTCNCGTTTTTACCTCAGCAGTAAAGGGACCGTTAGTTATTTGCGCAATTTCGCGTGTCGTGTGTGGAAGAGATCTGTTCAGAAACTACTGAAATAGTTTTGCAGCACGGAAATTAGTTTCTTCGACTGTACGGCGAACTTTGTCTTTCTCTTTCATCTGCCTGACGGGTATTACTGAGATACGATTTTGTCTTGCAAAAAGTGAGTCGCTTTTTTTCCTGGCTGTGCAACGAAACNCCTGACGGGTATTACTGAGATACGATTTTGTCTTGCAAAAAGTGAGTCGCTTTTTTTCCTGGCTGTGCAACGAAACTTTACTCTCTCTCTCTCTCTCTCTCTCTCTCTGTGTGTGTGTCGCTCTCTCTCTCTCTCTCTCTCTCTCTCTCTCTGTCTGTACGTTTATTTATATAACTACATTACCAGAGATATACCTACTGTCGATCGTACATTTCGGAGTGAGGAAACAATACTATGTTTGTGGATTCATTTAATCTCTGAACTTCCTGAATTGCCTTCATTGTTCATCGCACACACAGATTCGTTTTTCTTTACCCAACACTCTTGAAAAAATAATGATTTGAATTGAAATTACGTTATTAATTTTCAATTTTCTTGCACCTTGTTTTATTTCGAGTTCAGAAAATTCCCACGAGAGCTAGCTTTTTGCAAATTAATTTGCTGCTTTAAAGAGCATGTTTAATTTATTTATCTTACTGCCGTATCAACTGGCGTAGGATTCCCAATATAACAAGACAAATAATTTCCAGTCTTGTTGCTACAAAGATCTAATGTAAAAAAGTAATAGCTTGTATATCCACTGCCTGTCCATTCTTTCCCATTACGCCGCTGAGGTTACGTGAGCCCAAACAAATCTTGCTTGCGAAGTGGAAAATTAAATTGCATTAGGGGGAAGTGACGCAAGCTAGGGCAGGGGTACTTTTNCATTAGGGGGAAGTGACGCAAGCTAGGGCAGGGGTACTTTTTTTAAGCTGGGCCTGAAGGTAACACGTCCGTGAAGACACGAAACTAAGACAGAGTCCGGATTCAAGTATATACTGGTGTACTTGCATCCTCGCAAACTTTACTTACTCTTGGCACCAAACTTGATGAATTTGGACAGACGGTCTTGTTGGCTTCGGCAATGTCTATTAGGAAGCTGATCCCTTTTAATGAATTTGTACAAATTAGTTGATTATTGCCAAAAGTTATAGGATTAAATAAATAATATTTCAATTTGATTTACATAACATTTGTTGTCTTGTTGTCTACGTACGTGANAAAGTTATAGGATTAAATAAATAATATTTCAATTTGATTTACATAACATTTGTTGTCTTGTTGTCTACGTACGTGAATTTGCAATTTTGATTGGTCGTTTTACCCTAGCATTTGTAGGTTTTGAACATAGGTCTAGTGTGAATTTATTGTATAGACCACTCTTTAAGGTGCATCTTACGATCATTTTTTACTCAGTTCAAAATTCTATGCAACCAAGCAGTAATGTTGCGCTACTAAAACTCTCCGAAAATAATTATGTCGAATATAAATTGTAACCTACTAATTGCTTCTCAAAATGGTGGCACATATAACGCAAGTACGTGAGAAGTATACATCATCGTATACTTGTATACTTCACTTGCAGTTCGGACAGCACTTGTGATGTCACTTCCGGGAACAGGTACGCACAAGTATGCACTTCAGGCGAGTTCGGACATAGCCAAAATGACACCCTGGGATTAAAAATTATCGAAGAGACGGGAGTATGCCTATAGAAACCTTCAGCCGTACGCAACGTCTCAGAATTAATCATAATACATAATTTAAACTGCAGCTTATGTACCGCGAAATCCAGCCGCTCACACAAACAAAATGGTGCAACTAACCAGCGGAACGTCAGAACGCCTTTGACTAATCAGCGCCTGGTAACGTACTGGTCAGCCAGAAGCGCAGCCAATAGGAAACGTTTCGCAGCACGCAGTAGCAAATCGGACACAAGACTTGTTTCCAGAGGCTCGCGCAGCCAATCAGAGAATGGGACCGCCACTTTCATTTGACCTTAGTGTACTTACATACTCTGCCTTTATTCTGTGCCCTGTTGACAGCTCTCATTGGAAATAGACGTCCATTTTCTTATTCACCTTACACGTTTACATCCTTCACTTAATATGTGTATAGTTCATTCGTGGTTTCTTCTCACCTTTTTTTAGCAAACCTTTTAATAATACCTCATATATGACGACGTGTTTGGTTGTTTCTAAAATAAACCATGCATTCACAATCATTTTATACTTGTGTTAACATTATAGTATCTTATTTTTGGTAAAATTGAACTTTCACTTATTTTTTATATAAATATTATAATATTTAATGTATAATTAATACGAATAAAGACTGCGATAAAATAGGTGTGTTGTAAATGCCTAGTAATAAATACTTCTTATGCTAATTATTAATACACTGTGTGCGCACAAATGCGGTGCGTTGTCCCTTTGATGTACTTTTCTAGAATCGATTAAAATTTGTTTGTATGGAGTGGAGTAATGTGCTGAAAGTAGAACTTTAGCCGGGCTTAAGAAAAGTTGGAAGAAACCGTGAATGGACCATAAGTACACAGATACTAAATGGCATGGTGATTCCTTTGATGTAAGCGAACTCAGTCGCTCATTGGTTGCGTGAAGCTGTGGGAAATATCCTTGATTCTGATTGGCTATTGCACGTTATGAAATATTCCTTATTGTTAGGGGCAACTGTTTTTCGCGTAAAGATTTCCGGACAAGTTGTGTCTCAACGCAATTTATTTCAGGATAGCTTTGGTGATTGGGTCATTTGATTTGTTACGCATCTTATCTGTCTCTCCGCTAATAACGGACGGTCAGTATCGGAGAAACTTAATTATGATTGGCTCACGCATGTAACAGACTGTCTTCACACGAAGACAAACGGCCAATAGTCAAATGAAGACTGCAAGTGCGCAGGTAGCATATTGAATTCTAGCTTCCCCGTAAATATTTTCACGAAAAACAGATGACCCTACTTATTGTTACAGGCGTACAAAATTCGCGTTGTTATTTGGTAACACGCTAGGCTTCACTGACGATACCTACTTGAATATAACCCGTGTTTTCATTGGCTGTTGGCGACTATCCGGCGACGTTTACCTGTGCGAACTCTTGACTGGAGATTGGTTGCTCATCCGATGAGCCTTTGCTATTGGCTCAAAGCGTCCTTGAGACGTGGAGCACAAGTTGTTGGCCAATGGCGGAAGTGAAACCAGCGTATGACGTCTTGGAGTTTTGTATGCAACCACGAAATAATGCGAATTTTGCAGGTCCCTACTTATTGCTTGGGCATTTGTATGGCAAGTTAGTCTGCGGGAGCTGATTGGTGAACGAAGTTCCACCATAGGTATGGCCGGTGAGGCCATTTTGCTAGCGTGTGTGGCTGTATTTCGCAGTACGCACTAACATTTCACATCTCTATTATTAAGAGTTGGTCGTCCGGACATATTCTATGTATTTTATTTGTTTGCGCGTTTACGCGTGTCTCAGCAAATAAATTGTTCTGGGAATACGACTTTTTGCCAGAAAATATTTAAAAAAATATAATTAAACACGTAAAGTTTTTTTTTCTAAGAGAAAAGTTATTGAGAATGGTTAAAAAAAAAAAGAATATTTTGAAAGGTATCCTGCGTGGTTTCCTTAATACGTAAGATAAAAATAAAACTGCACAGTCGTTGTTTAATCTATGCGCTTTCATCGCGTGTAATAAAATCTCACTGTTACGGATCTCATTGGCAGAGGAAAGCATACCAGCGGGAGCACTGCACGCATGTTCAGCACCTTGCGCGTAGGGGCGACGCGACGCTAGTCGTGCGTATTATTGTCACCCGTATCGCTCCGCCTCAAACGCTAACAAAAATTTCGGGGCCGCGTACTCTTAAGTATTCCGTGTCTCCGTGCTGGAGTGAGGTGACCGTGTGAACCAGGCGTGAGTCTGCACGTGTGAACCGGCCCTCGAAGCGACGGCTGTCGGAGTGATCTTCGTGTGACAGCCGCGTGTTTCAGCAGAATGTGATTACCCCCTAGCCTCTGGGGCCCGATTTCCATTTCCCATCGCGTCCTTCGCTGCTATCGCCGAATAACGCCCAAAGCAGTTTAATTATAATTTTTTGCAGCAGTTAAATCTGCATACAAAATACTGTTCCGTCCCACTTTTACTCTCAGCTGATAACGTAGTATATTTGGGCGAAGTTTAACAGTGACGTCTTCAGCGCCGATGTAGCCAGGTGGAAATGACGCAGTAATGGTACGTAATGGTGCAGGAGATGGTAATGCACTGAGAGAACTCACGTGCGAAAAGCCGGTTTTGACCTCTGACCGTAGTGGTGGAAGGCTAATTTGGTTTAGATTGGTTAGATGGATACTGAGATATAGCATAGTACAATATATTTTCAAAAAATAGCCGCCATTCTGAAAATAAATAACCTGTGCAATTTAAATATGTAAAAGTCAGATGTGCTTGATTTAGATGTAGACCGAGTCAGGTGAAATTTGGTTCATTGGTTTAAAAGATATTGGGGGGGGGATACAAAACAGACAGACATTCAGGTGATTGCATAAGCCTATCTTTCCTCCGGAAATTATACAAATGATTTTCATCTGATAAACCGTACGAAAAAAAAAAATGTATCACAACTCGTATCCGTGGAAACCGTTGGACGAATATAGCAAGAAAACAAACGCCTGGTTGNAAAAAAAAAAATGTATCACAACTCGTATCCGTGGAAACCGTTGGACGAATATAGCAAGAAAACAAACGCCTGGTTGACCAAGTACTACCACGGACTGTGCTGGGACGAAGGCAAGATTCCGTATCATNTCAGATGTGCTTGATTTAGATGTAGACCGAGTCAGGTGAAATTTGGTTCATTGGTTTAAAAGATATTGGGGGGGGGGGGATACAAAACAGACAGACATTCAGGTGATTGCATAAGCCTATCTTTCCTCCGGAAATTATACAAATGATTTCCATCTGATAAACCGTACGATAAAAAAAAAATGTATCACAACTCGTATCCGTGGAAACCGTTGGACGAATATAGCAAGAAAACAAACGCCTGGTTGACCAAGTACTACCACGGACTGTGCTGGGACGAAGGCAAGATTCCGTATCATCAGGTAGGAAACGTGCTGAGCGACTTGCTGATGCAGTACCCGCGAGGACCGATTTTTGTGTGGGGGTCCGAGCAGACTAATTGGCTGAGTAATTTTTGCATAAACGAATTGGAAATAATCGACGTACAAGAATATCATGGGTGTCCTTCCCTTCGTAAAATGAGGATAGAAACGGATCAGATTTCTTTGGTGAGCGCTTCGAAAAACGCCCAGGTACTTTACGAGTGGCATGCTCATTTCACGGAGATATCAACACGGTTTTACACTGAAGAAACAAAAAAAATTACTGGTATATGCGTGCGTATGCAAATAACAGAGGTATGGAACCAATCAGAGTAACACGATGCGGTCAGCAGCTAGATCAGTTACTGCTGCTACAATTCGGGTTATAAAGATTTAAGTGAGTTTGAACATGAACGTGAGTCAAAGGCCAAAGGTCAAAGTTCAAGGTCACATGGATTCAAGATGGCGGCCGGCCGGCGCCTAGCTTCTAAGCCAGACGCAGATACCCCAGATACATCATAATAATTCTATATATATANATGGCGGCCGGCCGGCGCCTAGCTTCTAAGCCAGACGCAGATACCCCAGATACATCATAATAATTCTATATATATAAATATATATATGCACATACTCATACACACATAACATGTGGGTGTTCCCAACCCTTTCATCTCCATNCTATATATATAAATATATATATGCACATACTCATACACACATAACATGTGGGTGTTCCCAACCCTTTCATCTCCATTGCAGACAATATTGTCTACATTTTGCATAGGAAGGATATATTGTATTACAATTAATATAAACACTGCGAGTCTCAGAGCTCCATTGACTGATTCGTATCACTGATCAACGAATCCTGTCACGGATCTCACTGAAATCGAACCCGCATCTCAACGGGTAAAAAATCGACACGCCACGACATAGAAAACGTAATAAAAATACTAAGATACTTCTGAGAATGTACCTCCTGCAACTTTTATATTGGCTGTAGGTTATAGAAGCAAATTTTTTCCAGCCGCCCTGAAATATGTGTGTACCCGAAACCACAAAAATAATTCAATAATTTTCATCGTCTCTTTAAAGGCTACGGTAAATATAAACAGAACCCATTGCATTTAAGCACCGCTGTAAAACCGTATCTTCTTTTATGAAGAAAACTAATGAAAGTAAAAGTAAGTAGCTGAAGTATTAGTAATTTTCTCGAGCAACGTTACCTTTCCCGCCAAACTTTTTATTTTCCTCCAGAGAACGGGAGCTTTCAAGGATACGACTTGGCGTAAAAGCCTCAGCGGATTTGAAAGCCTTCCATATTCGTTTAGCGCGAACTGTGCTGCAGTGTGTTTAAAACGCACGTTTTTAAAACAAACTATCTTCCTTGTCCGGAGTCAGTTTAAACGCGAAAAAAGAACATACTCTCTTGACTAGTTCGGGATAAAACTTTCAACACACCACGTGTGTAGCACAGATTATTGAAAGCTTTTCAAGCAGGCCAGAATAGGCATTTTCGGTCTGCAACATCTTTAAAACCTTCTACGTGAATACCAATAAAATTATTAGAAGTTAGTAAACTACGCCCGATTATGACTCTGCCTAAAATAGAAAGAATAATTTATCTGCCACTGAAAACATAACTCGCATGGAAGTAGTTCCAGTGTTTTTTGAATGTTCGCCAGGATCTTAAAATAATTTTACAGCATATCGAGACTAATTACAGTGAATAACAATAGTAGCAATTACGGTCATCTGTTTTTGGCGAAAATATTTATGCTCAGGTTATACTTCAACTTCGTACGTGCACACTTGCAAATTTCATCTGACTATTGGCCGCGTGTCTGTGCGAGAATACATTTTCTACTTTACTGCGCCAATCAGAATTAATTTATCCCGGTGCTGAACGTCTCTGATTGGCTGCCAGACACCCGAGACGTGTGAGAGGTGAAATTATCCAACCACGAAATAGGTTCTGAACTAACGTGTTTTGCAGTGCAGCTAGTCGTGGAATCTTTCCGCTAAAAACAGGTGGACTTAGCAATAATTGTACACTAACTGAAATGAAAAATATATATTATAATGCATATATGAAATGATATTTGATTGGAAGACCATCAGTTCTGCTCTATTGGCTGAGAGCCAGCCAGTAATAAACGTTATTCAGTGTAGTGAGTGTGTCAAATGTGATGTGAAACAATATTACGGCGGTAAGTGGGAAAGCTGAGAGCATCATAAATGTCGTTCCTATAATGGTGGATATAAGAAAGAGAGATTTCTAGCTTGTCTTGAATGTCAGTAAACATTCTCAGTGAACATCGGCAAAATTATTAACATTTTGAGTGTGTTACAGATTTACATACAATTAAGACAAGCTAGTCACCTATATTCACGATTACAGGACCATCAGATGTGTTAGTCTCTGTATTCCCATTTACAACCGTTATTATTGGTTCACACAACACCGGAAGTGCTTACTATACTGCACAACGTACATTACTGGCTGTTAATATAACGCAGAGTTGAGAGAGTCCCAATAAAACGTTGTTTCCTACGTGTAATGGTATATTATCCATCACGTTCATTTGCGTAATTTACCCTTCGGGCGTTGCTGATGTAATATTAGATTGCGGAGAATGTGTTAAAATCTGCTATCGAAGTGATATTTCTTCGCTCGTATCTTCAAAGAATGTGAAAGGCGTGATGTTACGCCAAACCCCATACAATTCGGATACATTCAGGCGACCTGATACTACATCAGCAGCACTCTAAAGTATTAAAGGGACTTGCGCCGATCTTAGCTGCAAACTTTCCCACTAATGTTTGTTCGCGGTAAACTGTAACACTTTTGAAAGCCTTGCTTAAGATCTACTTCTATACACATTGTGCATTCATCCGCTATTCGTAGCATTAACATTGCCATGAACCTGGTCACTTTATTCATGCATCGATAATGTGAAACTGTGAATTTATTAGAACAATAAATATTTTATGAATTAGTAAATTCTTCCAGTTATATGCATAAAAAAATTCNGAAACTGTGAATTTATTAGAACAATAAATATTTTATGAATTAGTAAATTCTTCCAGTTATATGCATAAAAAAATTCGAAAGCAAAACTAATTATTTCAGTGTGCACAAATGTTTACCTAGCACTTTTAATTCATAGTCAAAGGACGGAACTATTTTCTCTCAATCGTTACCAACTTTACCAGGCGCATTTCAGTCAGTGTAGCCGTTAGGAGCAGGANTTTACCTAGCACTTTTAATTCATAGTCAAAGGACGGAACTATTTTCTCTCAATCGTTACCAACTTTACCAGGCGCATTTCAGTCAGTGTAGCCGTTAGGAGCAGGAACATTTCTTAAAGATTGATTTCACTTTACCGTTGACAGTCTATAGTAAAATTAAAGAGTCATCCCTTAAAGTCCCATATTTACACATGTACTACGAAAATTTCTACAAGGCAATTCCTCTGCTTGTCGTAGACACAGAGTAGATACATAGAGACAAAAAGGCGTGGCGGCTGTTTTGATGGGGGCGTACTGGTTTCTGATTGACTGCGCGATGCTCTGGAAACGGGCCTTGTGTCTGATTGGTTACTGCTGCTGCGAAAAGTTCCCTATTGGCCGGGCTGCCGGCTGACGAGTAGGTTGTCAGGTGCTGATTGGCGAACGGTGTTCCAACATTTTTCTGGCAAGTGACTCCATTTTGCTGGCTGGTGCGGTTGCAGTTCGCAGATCAAGCGCCTTTCCATCTCTAAATCCTTCAGTACTCTTGGGGTATAATGTTATGTCATATGTCGGCACCAATTAAAATGTCTGTGTGTGTGATGCCATTGGCAGCGGCAATTTGTGAGACCTCAGAATATATATATATATATATATATATACTGTTTACTGTAACTTCCAACTGTTCTGAAGCCCTGCTAAAGTTATACTTCCAAGATGGTCATCCGCCTCATACGAACAAAGCTAAAACAAATATAGAAAATTACAACAAAGGGACAACGCACCGCATTCATGCGCACTCAATGTAATATTAATTTGCATAAGCACTATTTCTTACTAGGCCTTACCAACACTCCTATTTTCTCCCGGCTTTTATTCATATTAATTTTAAGTTTAATATTATAATTTATAGGCAGAATTAAGTCAAATTTCAACTTGACTAAAAATAACGTATTTTTATGTCAACACATGCATGAAACGCTTGTA
>NQII01002441.1:0-17779 GCA_002778355.1 Clitarchus hookeri | reverse complement strand
GGTAGAGACTTAGTAGACACGTGTCACTAGGCAGGTGACGGACCGCAGTTACACGTGTCTTGCTGCGCGTCCTGCTGCGTAAGCCTCCAGGCCACCCCCCTTCACCACCCTTTGCCTCTAGCCAGCCCGTGAGATCTGTGGAGCGCAGAGGTTTCACGGGATATCACCAAATAATCATGTGTATTTTGCCTAAATTCAAAATATACGCACCACGGAAGAAATAACTGACGAGCTGGATATTGGTGCCGAGAACACCCCCGCTCCCCCCTTAGCTAACCACAGGACAATGTGAAAACACGCACCACGAAGGAAGTAGCTGACGAGTGTAAGCTANATTAGTACCGCGCAGAGAGGTCAGACAGTTGATGATTACCGGGCCGAGAGGTTAGATCAGTAGGCCATCGAGCAGCCAGTTGAAGATCGCCGCGCAGAGTGAGGTCAGCCGCGCCATTTTGGCCGGGGGAAAATCGGACCCTCAGCCACGTCAGTAGAACATCACCACAGTGAGACGGCAGCAACTGCGGCCTTGCCAAGGCCGCCCATCGCCGGAGCTCACCCACCACAGCTGACATCATACCAGCGAGAGTTAAGTATACAATCACCGTCAAGAGAAGCCCCCCTCCATCACGAAGTCGTTAGCCGTCAATCCGAGTAACCAAATTATTACAGTACCACACCTCTCAAGTGCTGATGTATTTTATTTGTGTTAAATTCGAGACAATGCATTCGTCCTTCAAAATGAATACAGTAAAATACTACCTTATTACAAACCCCTTAACCTTCGGGCATCATATAGTCTGTGTCACTAAGCACTAACAAAAGACGCAACGTATTTTTTTGGATGTGTTAATATATTTACTGGTATTCAAGACACCATATAATCTTGTCTCTGCCTATGACCCAANCGTATTTTTTTGGATGTGTTAATATATTTACTGGTATTCAAGACACCATATAATCTTGTCTCTGCCTATGACCCAACGTGTTTATTAAGTTATACCTGTATACACCCTTTAAAGTTTGGAATTGAAATTAGTTATTGGCAAAATGTCACAAACTACGTGAGATGAAGCAACAAATTTGTGAACAGTGTTAGCCTGATTTGGTATCTGGCACCTGTGGACATTTGGCAAGTGATAACCAGCGACACCTGAATTTCGCGAAAAGATGTCCGTAAATGTTAGATTTCAATATGCTAAGGGTATATGAGCAATTTTCTTTTACGTATTGGTCGCGTATCTTTGCGATAAAACATTCTCTTAATAGGCTGGTCAATCAGAATTAGCTTGCTCCTATATTGTGCGTCTGTGATTCACGAGCAGACACCTACGTAAATAATCCCATCAGGAAAGTGGATCACAGCACCCTTTCAAACGTCGCATGGTTCCTTGAGCACCGTTCGCCCGAGTGTGTAATACCAAGACAGCGTACTGTGTTCCTTTAAAGTACACGTGATTATCACGTCGTAACGATCGATAAACACCCACGGGGATCATGCTTTTGTCGGTTAATTTATAACATGGCTTCCTATAATGTCCTCATTACGTGTGATGTTATCACACGCCAAATGTTCACGGACGGCAGATATCAAATCAGGCTGACGCTCTTCACGAATTTGTTGTTTCGCCTCACGTTATTCTGACATTTCGAAAATAGCTAGTTTTAATTCCCAGTTTTCAAGGGCGTGTCTATCTTTCCGTTTATTGATCTCATCGGGCCATAGGTCGCTTTACGTTTTCTACCCTATTTTTCATAACGAATTATCTCTCAAAGTTTGTGCCGGTAGTTGAGGATCACTCTGTATGTAACACGACCTGAATTAACACTTTGATGTCTGCACACATTACTACAGACCCGCAAATTTCTGAGTTCAATTAAACCTCCAGATTTTTTTTTTAACACAGTCGTCCATTGTCATTTTGTAGTAATAGCTAGTTTTCTCCTAGTGTTCCTATTTGTGTATGTGTTTATTCTGTCCCCAAGTATTTTTACTACCAGACTGCTGTGTTGCTGGTTGTTCTCATGGTACACGTTACTTCATATTGGTCAGATCAAGTGTGTGTGTGTATTCCTACTTACTCGTCAGNCTGGTTGTTCTCATGGTACACGTTACTTCATATTGGTCAGATCAAGTGTGTGTGTGTATTCCTACTTACTCGTCAGGCTGCCTTCAATCGTCACTAAGGTGAATTTAATTTCCAGTTCTCACACTGTTTTGTGTCACCGAGGAATTAAAGGGGCAATAATTTTGATTTTTAATAAGCACGCCAATTTAGTACTCAATTTGGACGATCGTGACAGCGCAGCTAGGGTTTGCACTCTACCCAGAAAATTCTTTAACGTACGACAGCGGTCGTAACGTCATCCTCATATACACAGAGGTGTATAGAACCCCATTTCTCCCCAGTTTATCATTATTTCGCATTACGTTTTAGTGTATCCTATTGTTGTACACTGTTGTGTGCAGCGAGTACGATTAAGTCGTCGTTACGTATCATTACGTATTGCGCGTTACACGTTACAGAACTTGGTGTTATCACCATCAACCGATCATAAACTAGAGGTACAGGAACTTTGCGAATGAGTTCACTCACAATGAAAATGGCTGAAACAACGGGCAGTTATTCGCTGCTGTGTACAGCACCGGTAGTAAGTATCCGTCAATTGCAGCATGTCCACAATCGTGGACACGGGGAATAAACGGGCTAGCCTTCCCTTTGAATCAAAGCAAGATCACAGAGAACTTAAACCTTTCATGTCCATTGTAGACAATACTCAACATGTTGCACAGGAAGCTTATATGTGACCAAACTGTACTCTGGTAGGTAAGTGATTCCTTAACCACGCTACAGTGCTACGTTATGACTGGCCCATGTCTCCGACCACTAAACACAACGTCTGCAGCCCATTGGCTATATTAACGAAACATGTTCCCTGTCAGCTTATATACAGAACGCATAAAAAAATTACTTATTTGCAACACCAGAAATCTTAAATTAATTTGGGAATGAAATGGTTAAGAATACAGAGATGAAACAGCCGGCTATTCCGGGAACTCCAGCCAAACGCGCCAGCAAGATGGCGTCATTAGTCAGCAACCCATCGGAACGCCGGTCGCCAATCAACGCCTGGTAACTTGCTTGCAGGCCGGCAGCCCAGCCAATAGGGAACCTTACGCAGATAGCAGTAGCCAATCAGGTACAAGACCTGTTCCCAAATCCTCGTGCAGACAATCAGGAAATGTGCTCGCCCACTGTCAAAGGAACCACCACGCCGGTTTATCTCCGTGTACTTATTTACTCCGCATCAATAATTCCTTAGTGTAAACAAAACCGCCTCAAAGAAATGTTTTTCTTTGCTGTACAAAAAGCTTTGAAAGTATTTTTTTTACGGTGTGGTACTTGTTAACGGTTTACGATAACTGGTCGGTTCACCACTCTCAGGCAGATAGATTTAAGATAGCACTCGCTTTTCTCGTTTGTGCTGGACTCCTGTGATTCACACAAAATTAAAGAATTTTGTTGAGGACAATCGTTATTTACTCATTCATATGCGCTGAGTATGGGGTGGGGACAGGGGGCGGTGAGAGAATGAGTGAAGAGATTTCGGCGGCTCTCAACAGCGAGGTCTTGAGTGGCGATGAGGATGATTGAGGTGAGTATGGAGCGGCGCTGGAATGAAAGTACGGGGGGAACGGGAGATGGGAGATCCCCAAGAAAACCCGCCGACCAGCGGTATCGTCTGGCACGATTCCCACGTGCGAAAATCCGGGAGTGGCCTGGCTGGGGATTGAACCCGGTTCGCCTTGGCGAGATACGGGCAGTCTAACCGCTCAGCCACCGCGGCTCCAGGGGGTGGGTCGCCCCTCCGGGTTGCAGCCAGCAGGGCAGTCGCCATCCTGTGTTGGTCACTACTTCAGTTTGTAATAAGTATTTATTACTTATTTGTAGGGACAGGTTTTTTTCGCAAAAATATTTATGGCTCTGCTAGATTTCAATATCCTACGTCCACAACCACATCTTTCTTTGGTTATTGGCCGCGTGTCTACACGAGAAGACATGTTGTTATTTGACTGGGCCAATCGTCATACAGTACTCCGATACTGAGCTTCCATGATTCGCGGACAGACGCTTGAAGCACGTGACATTTAAAATCATCCAACCACGAAAGTGCATTTGAACAAAAGTGTTTTGGAGTACAGCTGGTCTTGAAATCATTTCGCGTAAAACACCTGTCGCTATTTATTGTAGACTGTTTGCCTCATTATTTTCAAAATATATCTGGTTTATTGGTGTTTACTTAAAAAAAAAATATATATATATTTATATATATTTCAGAACGAATTATTTTATTTAAATATTTAAAACCATGGCCCACGTGAAATAAGTGTTACATAGTTGCATAACCGCATGCACAAGCATGCAATGCACAGTCAAGTGGGAGGGAGAGGGATACAGAGAAAGGATTTAAATGAACACAGGTACTGTCACAGGAAGTTTGTAACTTACCGCCCTTCTGCAAACAAGTAGTCGGCGCCAACGTTCGTTGGGGGGCCGCGGTGGTGTAGTAGTTTGACTACCACCTAGGTGAACAGGGTTCTGTTCCAGGCCGGGTCGCCCCCGGATTTTCGCATGTGGGAATCGTGCCGGACAATCTCGCTGGTCGGCGGGTTTTTCGGAAATCTCCCGTTTCCCCCGTACTTTAATTCCGGCGCTGCTCCATTCTCACCTCGCTTCGCACTCTCATCACCTCTCACGACCTCGATGCCAAGAGCCACCCAAACCACTCCAATCCTAAGTTCTGAATTACAGACCCGGAAATTCCGCTAATTCATTTAAGGACAAACTATACTTCAAACAAATGTGCCTTTGGCGTTCTTTACAAGTGGATCGCAGTTTGTAAGCCACATCCTGAGTTAATTTGAACCAATAACTAACTTGCAAAACAATAGGACCTAATCTCGCGCTACCTGTTCTGGGGTAAAGTTCAACCAACAGCCAATGAACAACCAACTGGGGCTCAAGTACACAAAGGATTATGGATTCTAAATTGTCGCAAATTTAATGCGCGATATTTAAATTTATCTGCTCATAATCCTAATCCAATTACATTGTACGTTAAAAATACATCAACGAAAAATTAGGTGGACTGATTTTTCGTCGTTTGCTAAATCACCCAGCATTGGTTCCCGAATAGTCATCAGTAGTATAAAAAACACGTCATTACATAGTGACGTATACATTAATATTATAAATGCGAAAGTATGTTTGTTTGTTGGTTTGTTTGTTTGTTTGTCTTTCTTTCACGTCGCAGCGGAGCAACGGACAGACGTGATATTTTGTACAGAGATAGTTGGAGGGCCGGGAAGTGACATATGCTACTTTTTATCCCGAGAAAATATCTCATTCCCTCGGGGAAATTCTTATTACGAAATGAAAAAGGACATAAACGGGATAACAATTCAACGTCGCAACCGAGCAAAAGATCGACGTAATTTATTGCACAGAAATAGTTGGAGGTCTGAAAGGTGATATTGGCTACTTTTTATCGCGATAAAATATCACAAAAAATTTACAAACGATAATTGTGAATTAAGTCGGAAAAAAATTTGCCGCCCGCGTGCTCTCTTGCAATACGCTGTCTAAACCGTTAAATATGAAACAGTATCATTTAATAAAGAATTGTGTATAATAAAAAGACCTAAACAAAACTCCGTGGTAGCATATATCTATCTATAACAGAGAAATAGTAATAAGTGGTTTTATCATTTAATTCACAGAGACGTTGAGTTTTATAATATGGATAGAGTATAATTAATTAATTAATTAATTTCCACCTCACCTCTCTTAGCCAAAGGCCATCCGAGGTTTTATAATATGTATAGAGTATAGAAGATTAACACAAAGTAAAATTCAACTTTATCTTAAAACAAGCCCTAAACAATAATTCTGTAGTCCACGCGAGCGGAGCCGCGGACACAGCTAGTATAAAATAATACAATACACAAAGGAAGTGCACTAAAATTCCAAAGCAGTTTCTTTTTTTAAACATTGTTGTTGTTATGTTGTTATGATTAAATTGTGTCCATTGCCAACCATGAGACTAAATAAAAATTGCACACACACAGAACTCAGCGCGACAAAAACCGAACAACCCTTTTACAACACCACAGACAGATAATAAGGAAAAGCTGCTTTCTTGCCAATAGGAAACAAATATATATATTGACAAGCAAACAGCTTTTCTTATTTATCTGTCTGTAGTGTTGTAAAGGTTTTTTTTTCTGTTTTTGTCTTGCTGACTTCTGTGTGTGTGTGTGTGTGTGCGATTTTTATTTAGTCTCATGGTCGGCAATGAACACAGTTCAACCACACTCACCATTGCCATTAAACTCCAAAGATAAAAAGTTAACATTTTTCTAACCATTTCTCCAAGTCGTGCAATTATGTCCAAATCTAATGTTGGGAGTGCGAAATTGTTTTATTGCTCTCTGAGGTCGTGCATGTGTAGTTAGTCTGTCTCCCGGCTTCAACCAGGTTACACTAGTGTCTTTCAGTAGGCAAATATAAGCGGCCCTCTTTCTAGTACACGGCAGTTTGAGAGCAGTAATTTAGGGCGAGCAGGAGACGTATTTTCCAGCTGAGTGATGTCAGCGCCTGGGTTAAAGCAGTGGGGGTGGGGCAAGTTTGTCACGTGCCACCCCTGCAATCGAAAGTTTCGTTGAAAACGGGCTCAGTTCTCGGAAACGGCGTGGCGAGCAGACGTCAGTGGGAAACCATTGATTGATCGCCCTGACTGTGCAGCGTTGCCGCTTCTCCGCGCGATGGCCCCACGCGAACTATTGTCTATTCTCTTTTCTTCACACTTTTGAAATTAAACCTGTGAAAAATTGCCCCATATATGACGTGATTTGTTGTTTCCTAATTATTCCATGTATTAAAATCTTTAATACATTTTAATAATAAAAATGCCTTATTTCTGGTTAAATTGAACTTTTGTATATATTGTGACAATTTACAAATAACCAAAAGACACTGAACAAGGTTTAAAAACTTTTTATTATAAATAAATACAATTTTCAGAATAACTATAAATATTTAAAAAGACAAGTAATTGTCACAGTCGTTAATGAGTATAGATCACCATTAATAACAATTTAATAAACAAGGATATGAAAATAATAAAATACGCATCTAGCTTGGAGCACCAAAGGAAAAAACTATGTAAGTAGTTATAAATAGTTGTTTCGAAGACAGAGTCATGGAGGGGTGCCAGGATGCCATCCGCAAAACCTCCTGCTCTTGCATTCCACCCAAAAATTAGCAAAAATGTGCCAAAATATGCCAAAATGCATCCGAAATCCCTCGAAATGTTCGTTGTTCCCTAGAAATTTTCCTTTTTTCCCTAAAAATTTCCCTAATTTCCCAAAAAAATTTTATTTGCCACAATTTGGCTAAGTGACTCATTTTTGGGCAATGAGGAGCTGAGGAGCAGAGGAGCTGAGGGGTCTTCCCAAATACGATATACACTACAATGGTAATTTAAGCCCTATGCGAACTTATAAGCATAGTTGGCCGTAATTCCCGAACCATGTACGATTTACTTGTCTAATTCATATCATAGGGATCGACGCAGACAAGGAAAATTAACATATGGTAATTTAAACCCTGTGAGAACTTATAAGCATAGTTGGCCGTAATTCCCGAACCGTTTAAGATGCAGTCGTCAAATTAATACCATAGACATCGACGTAGACAAGGAAAATTAACAAATGTTAATTTAAGCCCTATGCGAACTTATAAGCATAGTTGGATTTCGGATTTGTAATTTTCAGTAATTTGTGAAGCTTCGCTTGCATGAGATGGGGGAATTTCCTGAATGTAGAAGTTTAGTAGGCCTTCAGAATAGTTTGAAGTAACTGTGAATGAACTATAACCATTCTCTCATTGGCTACTACAGTCTATGGGAATGGGCATTGTGTCTGACTGGCTATACTGAAGGCTGGAAAAGGTCCCGTATTGGTTTGGTTGTTGGCTGACAAGAAAGTTATCGGGCGATGATTGTCGTTTCGCGTTCCGATAGTTTGCTAGCCAGTGTCCCCATTTTTCTGGTGTGCGCGGCTGGAAATCGCGGTACACTCTAAACAAATCCTTACAAAGTTTTCTGTACTGCAAAGAACGTAATTTCTTTGAGGCTGTTTTGTTTATAGCCACACAATATTTCTTTAATTCAAAGAAAGGTCAGAAAAACATAGGTTTGCGGTTAGTAAATGTTTTCTTTGTCCTAGTTTGTTTAATCGCCATATTACCTTCCTTTATAACAAAGAAATAAACATTATTTTAGCTGCTTTTGTCCACAGTAAAGAAATATTATTTCCCACCAAAGGTACGGTTAAGTGATATTAACGATTTTCTGTCGTTCATTATAGTTTTCAGTTCGTTACTGTTGTTCCGACGCAAACAGTCATAAACCTGCAGTCGCGAAACTGCAGCTGTGCAAATTTGCAGTCCTCCCATAGACGTTTGTCATTCTGATGTTCAACGATTCTCGAAATCACTAACCTCAATTCCTTGCAAGATGTTACATTTTCCAGCCCGATGTTACTACATGGCATAATCTACCTATCGAAAGTAGTCTGAACGCAATAAGTAGAGACCTGAAAAATTCGCGGATTCATTTCGGGACAAGCTAGAATTCAAAACGCGTGTGTTTATATAACTTTAGACATTGTTCCACGTGGTGTTTGATGCCTCCTGGAGAACGCTGGCCCAATCGTTGCCTTCCACTGTGACAGCAGACAACCAATGCACAGTTGACATCGGCNTCCTCTCAGCTGTGAATTGGTTAATGCTGACAAACGAACACGCAGCGTGCTGTTCATTGGTCGCGAGCAGCTCGACACAAGTACAGTGCTTGTCATAAAATTCAACGATTGCCACACTTGAGATTGAAAAATAATTTGGCACTGAAACGATTAAGTACTCTGTGGGTCCAGGGTAGACGGGACTGTTCCTCTTCTGTTTTCGTGAGTACTCTGGAGGCGCAAATCACAAACTTTTTTTTTTCCCTCGGTTTTATTCTTAAGGTAATACAACTTTGGTTACTGGCACATATTCTGTGCTCTGTAAAATATCTTCATTGATTTTGTATTTTTTAGCTCTCCCTGTCCTATTAATGAAATAATGGATAGCGTATTGTGCAAGAAATCTTTTCGGAAACCGTATTACAAAATTACAAAAAGATTTTTAAAAAAACTTTCTGTGGAAGACTTAAGGCTTTGCTTCCCAAGGAGGCTATTTAGAAAATGATTTTACTCATTCCGTCAGATGACCGTCTTCGGACCATATCAGCTATTTATTCACTTTCACGAAAGCAGTTGAGCCCCTCTTGCGACAGTTGTATAAAATCTATATATATTTCAGAGCTTCTTGTAAACGCCGTAGCACAATGCATTTAAGAAAGTGACTTTTTTGAAAACGTTCCTTAATCGCAATGAATAGCTGGTTAAAAATATGTCTTATTTTAAATTATAAATTTAATTTTCCTGTAAGTTATGTGAAAGTTTTCGCGTTAGTTGGCGCATCTGTAGGCAACTGTTTGTTGGTAACATGGTGTTCAGTTACTTGTGATGCAAAAGAGACATATTTGTTGATTTCTGGTACTACCAGAGATATTCATAGAGCTAGTGATTTTTCTCGAAAAAAAATATGAGTAGACGGTAGACTTCAACACTATAAGTACCCAACATCATTTTGTATACTGCCATTGGTTGCTGTCTGCTTGAGAAGGCGTTTTCATATATTTTGACAAGGCCACTCAGAATTCGGCAACATCGGCACGCCTCCTACATGATTCGTGAGCAGACAGTTAATACGTGCCAAAAAGTAATTCAGTCAATAAACATAGGTAAACGACCCTACAGTGTTTTTAAATATAAGTTGTCTTAAAATCTTTTCGCGAAATTTCACTACCCCTAGACATTAATAACAGCGTGGGGCGAGGGAGTTTGCATTTGTATCTCAACCGCACTGATAAGGTTTGGTTAAGGTGCGGTTGCGGTATCGTAGGGTGAACAAATAAGTCCAATGTAAAAATACAACTCCTATATTAACCCGTTCGGTCACCGTGTCTATGATCATAGGCACGTTTAAAATAAATTATACTTATGACCGGTAGTGTACACAGCAAGGTTTCAGTGCCCAATAATTAGAGGCTCATCTTGTGGAAAGTCTAATTTGTTGAGTTTTCTGCACCTCTTTGACATCAGTGGTAATGCCAATATCGTCCAGCACGAATCACGTTGTTCACTGGTTGCGAGAAAATTTCTGAACACGAGTACAGCGCATACCAAAAAATTACGTCATTGCAACACGTGGACTCGGAACTTAATGTGTGAACAAACGGGTTAAGTGACGGCTATTCACGGTAAAGAACTCACTTTTGAAATCAACCCGTAGAAAATTCCACTTCCCCTACCTACGGTGGAAGGATACACTCTAATTAGAGTAGTAAGTGCAAAGAAGGGATTTCAAAAGTGCTTATTTTACCTTGAAGAGTCTATAGGCGCCTTTAATTAGCGTGTCAAAAATAACAACAAAAAAATTCCGTAAGTTATTTACTTAAACCCACCGTTTACGAGAAATTCGCATTTATATTTGTTATGGATAGTGACCGTATCGTTTCACGCTTCTTTCCATTGGCTACTGCCCAGCGTGTAGCCAGTTTTAGTTCAGACAAGGTCGCACAGAATTTTGTGCTTGTTTCCTTACCGGCCTGTTATTGGCTTATAGTTCACCTGGGCGTGTCTAACAGACTATAATTCAATCACGAAAATAACAGAAATGTACGTTTGTTTGAGGTCTAACTTGTCCGAAAATAAATCTATGAAATGTTACAGTCCCTATGCGTATTTCCACATTCTAACTATGAGGAATTGTTACTGAATACTTAGATATGTATTTTGTTACGTCCTTTTTAATATTTACGGTCTAAATTTATACGAAAGATTGACATAGTCTTTTAAGTCGGAAGTGAAATACATACCTACTGCAAGTATTACGTACAGTATTTTTAATGGAGCACTGAGAGAATAGATAAGGTGTACTTGGACAAAATATGCAGTCTATGTCGAACCGTTTGCTACTGCTATCAAAATATTTAAAGGAAATCAAGTTGTTGCAACTTTTATCTGGCATTATATTTAAGAAGCGAAGTCACTATTTATCTTTAACGAAGAGTGTGGCCCAAAAATTACCGCTTGCGAGGTATTCGTGAACGTGTATTAAAGGAGCAGCAGACTGTATGTAGCCGTGATCACGTATTGTAGATACTAAGTTCCATGTTGGTACATACTATAGATGTTCAATGTCGCAATCTTACAAGCTAGTTTCTCTCGGCTGTATTAAATGTCGTTTAAAACGCGAAATTTTCCTGTCCCCAAATATGCAAAGTCTTCGGAACCGCTTATTTTATATGCTGCAGTTCCGTTTTTACATAACTGTCTACATTGAACGGCGCGCAGGATCTATTGTTTCGTGTTGGAATGCCATCGCATTTATGACGTACGTAGTACGAAAAAACGCGTGAAAAAACACTGAACACGTTTGGAGTGAAACAGCAGAATCTACGAGTTTGGAAACATCCATACTCGCATATTTTGTACCGCATTTCCCTCTTTCCTGATTATAACTTGGCTCTATAAACTCCAATGTTTGGCGCTATTTTTACACTTCCGTATTTTTTTTTTTTAACGTCTTGACTTCCAATTTTAATAATAATGTAAGGTCAAAGTCGAATGGCTTCCACTCTGGAAGAAAAATGGCTGTGTTTGCAAGGAAGCAACGCCCCCATATACGCCCCGCCAAGAAGCGACTCCCAGCATTTTTATAAGGTATTTCTTATTATAGCCACAACTCCCCGTTGTTAGCATTCGAGATAAATCTCGTGCGAATATTCCCGCTCCCTGGCGTCGACCCACGTCTCTATTCGTCTCGGCCATCATCTGTTTTCTTACCGTCCGTCCTTTATTTTTTTCCGCAGGCGCGCTATCGGAGGCAGGCACGTCCCATATAATGCTAGCAGCAAACACGGCGTCGAGGGCGACGCAAATGGCTTAATCTACGCCAATGCGCGGAGCAGGAGTGAAGTGGCGGAGGACGAGGAGGTGGAGTAAACCCTTCATCTTTGTTATCCAGGCGGGATGGAGCAGTACTCGTCTCCTTGCAGGCGGAGAGGGGATGCAGTCTCGACAACTGCTGCTCCGTGCTACGTGCCGAGCACCCTCTTCCGAGCCTTAACATGTTTATAACAATGACGTTAAGCTGTATACTATATTACTACGTATTATATTACGCTCTTTTATATTACATCATTTTGCATTTTCTCATATCATATTGTATTGTATTGTTACAAGGCGCCAGAGGGGCGTATCCGAGTTTGTAAAGGGTGGTGGTCATAGTAAAAATAAAATAACTAAATTTGAGTTTTTAATTTACTCGCACAGCTACTATTTACAACTCTAATCTATCTGTATCCACTATTCCTCTTCTTATTCTTAGTGGGCAATATTTAATGTCTATCTTAAATATAAGCAAAGTCCTTATCAATGTTTCTATATTGGTTACAGTAATTTAATTCACACTCATTATATACTCATTCAATCTGTATATTTTAATAATTCCAAATGTTTTACACTCAAGCGTACAGTTCAGTAGTCCTGTCTGTTAGTCTCACTCTCCACTGTACCGATGCTCGCAGTCCACAGACTTCACTCCCGCTGGTAGCTCTCGCCGCCACTCGACGCTCTGCTGGCTCGTCGTCTTCGCACCCACGTCACTCAAGGTCACACAATCGTCCAAACTCTTAACTCTCAACACTCAAAAACTGTCGGTTTGGAGGCCCGTCGAAGCTTAAGTAGTCTCACTGGCCCGATCTGTAATGTTCCCCGCACCCCGAGACTCGCTGACTGAGGCAATGGCGATGAACCAGAACATTATTTCACAGATAACCGTATAAATCCAATCCGCTGGAGATCAGGAGCGCGCGAGTCGTGAAAGGCTTATTGCGCCGGCACGTGGCGGCTAACCTTTGTGAATCGCCGCCCGCTTCTTACGTTACTAGCATGAATTTCACACACTCCTTCGCTCGCACGCCCGCGACGGGCAAGGGAAGCAATGCAGACCTGCCAGCATGTAGCAATATTATATAATATATTATATAATATTTTATTGTATCATATGATTTATATTATATCACATCATTTCATATCATGTTATATCATTTAAATTAAATCACGAAATGTTATTATACTATATCGTAAATATTTAAACATTATTATGTGTTGAGGATTGAACAGGCGTCATTTACATACATAAACAGTAAGTCTCAAAACCACATGCTATGTCCAGATTCTTTATCAGTAGAGATGGAATTTTGTGTGCTGATTGGCTGAACTGTAGTATAAATTTAACTGCCCCAGTGGGCATTAAGTATAATTAAAAACCAAGTATGAAACGTTTCTATCTTCATTTTTCTTTGGACATTTTTTACTGGCTCGGAGTCTTCCATAGAGTGAAGTGAATCTTCTAAAATTAATTCGCGAATTTTTAGCATCCCTTCCTGTCAACCATATAACTGAACATTATTAAGTACTGCTTTTTTTTTAGGCAAAAAATGCTGGGTCTTGTAAAAGTTCTCGGAAGGAAGCAACAAGCGGTGTTAATCTAACTTGGGCGAAATAAAGTAGCTTCGCAAACTGTTTTAAGAAATTATAATTTTGAATTAAATGTCGGGCAGGAAGTTAGAGCGCATTCACTTCTCGCTCCCTCTCCTTTGTGCTTGCGAGTTCTTATTCGACGTCCGCGAGCGAGCAAAAGGAGGGATTTTTAAGCCCGGCGCCATTGGCAACTTGTAAATAAATGTAATTAGTGTCACAAGTATCTGGAGACACGGGGAACGTGGAGAGCTCTGTACTACTTCAAAAAGACTGTTCCTGCAACTAATTAATTGCACGGGGTGTCTTCCAGTTTTTTTTACTGTCTTCCAAGTGGAAGCTCTTACTCGTGTGTTTCAGTTTCAAGACGGTCCTGTGTCGCTTTGCCGCTCTCCGAACAAAGGTCCAAAGTAAATGCGCAGAATTGTGTTTCCCAAGTAATTAAAAAAAGTTGTGTAATAGTACCGTTCTGGAAATAAGTTCAGTTTAATTTATAAATGCGGAAAAAAAGTTGCCCGTGTGGGTTTTTTTAATCCTAAGTTTATAATCAGTGTTTTAAAAAAATGTTCGTTATTATCCCCTTTTAAACGGTATAAATACCAACATTTTTTTATCAAATATATAATCTTTTATTTCAACATTCAATCAATAATTTTTTTTCATTTCTCAAGAGAGGATTTACATTTTTGAAATATACTTTTTAAGTTTATTTGATCCCACTTTTATAGACGCTGTGAAAACCAAGCTGTTACCCAAAATGTTTAGAGTCAGAATAAAAATAAATGTATTTTATGAGCACCGAACAGATTTTATGTTCCTGTCGTGATAATTAGTTCTGCATCGTGTTATCAATATGCTTTCATGTAACATTTAGTGGATTTAGCCTCGCGCCATGCACTGTTAAACAAAAACTTAACGATACAGTTTACAATTAAGTTCTCCGGTGTGGTTTAGCTTGGAATACCGGGGAAGATTATTGAGTTTTATGTCAATAAATTTTTGTTTGCCATAATCCGGTATTTGTGCTAGTTGCGAATCAATCGCATATAAAAGTGTACGTCATAATTTTCTACAATAGTTTCAATATAAAATGAATGTAAAAAGATTTCTTAGACCGTATCTTCTGTGATGATAATAGTTTGTACTGTTTGCCTTTCGGTAAACCATAGAGTGAGTATGGGGTAGAGCGACCTCGCTGGCTGCGCAGAACCAGTCTCCATGTCCCGACATTGAACTGCTTTGCTGCCAACACAACTATCGAAAAACGACGTGGATAGTATTTGAGGTTGGAACACATTTTAGTAAACAAGCATTTCTAGATGTTTGTATACTTCCTCTGACCAATTTGTACCTCTGTTTTATTAAATTAAAATTGGTAAAAGTATTTTATTCATATAAACGTCCATTTTTTTTTAAATTGAGTTATAAACATTTCACGTTCATCAGTGTTGACCATATGGCATTGACAGTTGCGTTGGCTTAGTGATAGGTCAATGTTGGGCACATGCGCAGAAGACGAAGACTCGGTCTACCTCATAGTTAGACGATTATCTAATCCAGCGTAACTTCAACTAATACACCCTGCCCAAAGCCGTTTACGTCAAGAAGCAATGTAAGTGCGGTAATTATCGACACATTAATATAATAACTTACACCAAATATGGTTATTATGCAGTTACACTGCACGCACTTTCAGTAACAACATTCTATATATATATAAATATATATATATATATATATATATATATACATACAGGATGAGAATAAAAGAATACTCCAACTTTGAAGGTATATAATATCAAAACCAAACAACCTACAACATTGATTGACCAACCAAATGAACCGTGGAACCGTAAAGTTTGTTTACCATACATTCATAAATGTTCAATGCGACTACCACATGAGCGGCCCGAACGACATCTACGCGATAATCAAACTCGTTCCACGCTCTTGTCAGCATGTCCGGTGTTACGGATTGGATGGCATTCGTAACTCGCGGTTTGAGGTGCTGAGGAGGTAGCGAGCTCGCATTCGACACGTCAATGTGAAGGGGGCGGTCTGATATTTCCCTTATGTTCCGAGAGATGACACTGGGAGCGTCTGTCGTCGCACTATGAGAGTGTGTTGTGTGCTAGTCCGCATCAAGATGGCGACGGAACAACAGAAGGCGTTATGTGTTATTCAGTTTGCTAAATGTGAATCGGTTACGACTGTTCAACGTGAATTCCGTCGCAAATACGGACGTCGTCCTCCCGATAGGTGGAGTATCGTACGTTGGTTTCGTCAGTTCCGTGACACAGGGTGCCTTTGCAAAGGCAAAAGTTCCGGGCGGCCGCTTGTGTCCGAAGAGAATGTGCAACGGATTCAACAAGCGTTCGTTCGCAGTCCGAGAAAATCAACTCGACAAGCTAGCGGGGAAATGCAAATCCCTCAATCGACGGTATGGACAGTGTTGCGAAAGTGATTGCTGTACAAACCATGCAGGTTACAGCTTGTACAGGCTCTTACCGAAAGGGATAAAGAACTGAGACGCGATTTCTGCGTGTTCGTTCTTGCCCAGAACAACGTAGACAATGCCTTCATGCCTAAGCTGGTTTTTAGCTATGAAGCGATGTTCCAAACAAATGGTAAGGTGAACCGGCACAACGCGTGGATATGGGGTCAGGAGCCTCCACATGAAACCACCGAACACAAGCGCGCTTCCCGCAAAGTGAACGTGTTTTGCGCTGTATCCAAAGACTTTGTTTTCGGCCCTTTCTTTTTTCACTGACCCACTGTTACTTGAATCCCTAATTTGGACATGCTTACAGAGTGGTTGTTTCCTCAGTTTGAAGAGGCGGCGGGGGATTTCATTTTCCAGCAGGATGGTGCGCCACCCCATTGGCACCTAGCTGTTAGCAGATACCTGAACGAGACGTTGCCGCATCGCTGGATTGGTCGAGGAGCAGCTGGTGACCATTATCTTCATTACTGGCCCCCAAGAAGCCTGGATCTTACCCCGTGCGATTTTTTTCCATGGGGTACATAAAGGATCAAGTGTTTCGTCCACCATTGCCGGCTAACATTCACGACCTCAAAACGAGAATTACGGACGCCATCCAAACCGTAACATCGGACATGCTGACAAGAGTGTGGAATGAATTTGATTATCGCGTAGCTGCCGTTCGGGCCACTCGTGGTGGCCACATTGAAAATTTATGAGTTCATGGTAAACAAACTTCACCGTTCCACAGTTTATTTGATTGGTCAACCAAGGTTGTAGGTTGTTTGGTTTTGATATTATAGACCTTCAAAGTTGGGGTGTTCTTTTATACTCAGCCTGTATACATGTATATATATATATATATATACAGACTGAGTATAACTATATACACACACACATACACACACAAACATGTTTTAAAACATTTGCAGTACACGTCAATTCATTCATCACTGTGCTCATTATTCAATAAAATTAAATTTTTACATTACGTATTTATTTATCCAAAAATTAGGAAATCAACATGACAATGTTGATTTTACATACAGTGGAAGAATACACAATGTGCATTTCGTCTATTGGCGGAAGAATACCTCGCGTATTGATAAATTTATACTAAGAAGTTTGCACTCGCATAATTTTATAAATATAGAAGTTGTGTTTTTATAAAATATTGCGACGTGGTGGTCGTTAGTACCAATATATTCCTACAGTCTGTTCATGGTAAAGTGAGCACGTCTTAAGGCCCTGCTTAAAATTTCCTTTCAGCTCCTTTGTATCATTTCGGCAAATGTTAATATAAACACTGCCATGTAACCAATAAACATAGTGTCTATAAATTTTTTAGATCTCAAAAGTTAGCGTTTGAGGTTACAATAAAAAATATTTTCTTTTGGTTGTCATGCCTGCAGAGAGAGCCTAATGGTAAAAGTTTGTTTTTAAGAAATTCATGAAATCTATTTGCATACATGTAGAGGAAAGTAGGCTTATTAGTTATTACGGCAACATCGTGTTAAATTATGAGTTAATTGTATGATTTATAAACATTACTTTTCAAGCACAATAAAAAATAATCTCAGGACTTG
>NQII01002440.1:311728-351504 GCA_002778355.1 Clitarchus hookeri | reverse complement strand
CCCTGAAGTAAATTTCAGCAATGATTCGTTCTCCATATTTGAGTTTCTGGGGCCTGGGTCAGGGGGAACAAGTCACGACAGAAGGCTGGGACGAGACTCGACCTTTCTGTAGAAGAAACTCTGAGTATTTGTTCTAGATACGCCACGCGTGTTTATAATTGCTGGGAGGGCTGATCTCACCCTGCAACGAAGCTACAGAATTTCCCGGCAATCCAGCAGCCGTAGTGGTGGAAGGTGGCGCCAAGTGCTGGTAGTGGCAAAGCAGCTGAACTATTTGGACGGCGTAGTTCAGACAGTGAGCGACGACAATCTGGCGATCACTCCTAAGCGGTTTCACTTCCGACTTGTAAGGAGGACGTGGACGTAAGCGCGTGGTAGGATTCCTCTCTTCTTACGCAGACGACAAAGGCTTCGTACATCCACCTGGCAGCCGGTCTTTGCCGATCGTCTTCTTGCGACAAGACAAATCTCTTACAGTAAAACTTGCCTTCCATGTTAACGAAGAGGGAGGTTTATTTTTTATTTTTGCCTGAGGGTGATGAGTTAAACGGTACACTAACGGCTACACGCGTAGTTGATTTGCAATCCTGTATGCCTTCTCGATAGTTTATGCATTCGAAATTGGTAAAACGGTATTTAGTTCAATTGATTATGTACAGCTATGCGTAGCATCTGGTCCTCTAGGGTTATATTGGCCTGCACATCTAAAGGAGTATCGTCTCTAGGAGCGAGGCAATTAAATGGCAAGCAGTGTTCTCGCCGTGAAACGTGCAACTACGTCTCCCTAGTAAAAAAAAAAAACTTAAGTCGTTTCAAGGTCACGCCAGGTCGTTAGGAAACAGTATGCTACGATTTTCAAAAGCAAGCTCCGGCATGAACTACCTGTAGACGAATCCCTCGCAAATTATTTCCGTGAAAGCGGAATATTATTACGCGCAGTAGAAGCCGATGGAATAATATACGGATGCTAATTCGTATTTTTAAATTTTTCTCTTTAAAAACTGCGCAGAAAAGTTTGAAAACAGGCGGGATTTTTTAAATCATTTTCATTAAACAAATTTTTTTTTTGGTACTTATACGACAGAGCGAAAATAAGTGCCAAAATCCGACAAATGATTTTTACCTTCCCTGCAAAAAATAAAAGAACACGTTTTCCTAAAATGCGGATATGGGCAGACATTGATTTCACAGGAATTATTTTACTAGAAAGTGAATCGTCTGCTTGCATCAAAGTTCAACGCATTTATCAGTTATAATTTAGCGTGTATATGTTAATGTGTTTACAATGCAGTGGTCTGAAAACGCCATTTAATCATTATTGGAACATTTAGAAAAAATTATTTCTAATATGTGCGATGTCTTGAAAGTGCAAACTATTTTATTATGAAACTTCCATTTCAAACATGCTGCAGCGTAATTTAAGCGAGAGATATACAGGTTCCTTGAAGCTTACGTTATGGTTACGAATTATGTTTGTGAGTAAATTCTTGCAATTTGCCTGAAATAAATTTAGGTAAGTACGGTACATATTTGTATCGCAAATTTCAATATCATTATTCTTTTTAAAGTCTGTACTGGGTTTTAGAGGATGGAACATTTTCGTGCAATTCTGTACATTGCAATCAAGTCTTCAGATGAAATACGGGGTTCATCCGAGCAGAACAGGAAAAACCCCAGACTTTCTTGCCCATGTGAGTTGAATTATTTTACACGTTTATTTTTCTGAAGAGTAATTGCCTGAACTGCGGGGGAAAAAAATAGGTTTAGCATATGCTGTTATATTTATGAAGTCATATTAACATCTGCGAGGAATGTAAGCATGTACAAATGTGGCCGTTCACAGAAAACACACAATTATTACCGAAGCTGAATCACTGAAGACGATGTCAGAATTGATGAGTGCCTGCTGGTTAAGTCGGTGACTCGGTTTCACAGTGGATCCAAAGAGTTCTCATTCCTGGTGAATTATATATATATATATATATATATATATTGTTCAGTCGTCGCGTCGTACAAAATTTCAGTTCGATTTTGCAGTCAGNGTGAATTATATATATATATATATATATATATATATATTGTTCAGTCGTCGCGTCGTACAAAATTTCAGTTCGATTTTGCAGTCAGTAGCATTTCACTGATAGAAACAAAGCGACGTTGACCGATCAACTGGCCTACAGGATCTCTCACCACAGCGACTCCCGGCAAGGGTCACAACCGGATCTTGGCATTTGTACTCTAAAATCTGAGTCAGTGATTTCAACCAGTAGATTTATTTTGCTCAATCTTCAGTTAGTAAGCGGTTATCAACTGGCGAATCAGTGGAACACACCGAGGTTTTACTACCAGGCCAGTACATTTCATTAGGAATCAGTATAAATCACTATTTAATCGGTGATCACAAGCAACTGAAATTATCAGTAGAATTTTGCTAATTCAAGGGGAGCATTTTCAACAGATGTACAGTTTAATTAGCTGATTTGGAGCTATTCTGACTGTTTTCAAATTTTACAGTGTATGATGCACGGCGGGCGTTGCCGGTGACAAGAATATTTTCTCAGGATGTTCCCGTTTCCGATATCCTTTGCGCATTCAGACTACGCTTTATTTCAGAATCTCGTTCCTTCTGGGACTGCGGGCACCCATGGGACCCATCCCCAAACCTTCTCATATGGCGGGTGATCACTGGACCTCTGGTTGGACTGGCCAATACTTGGTGGGACTCTGGATGCGCACGTCCCCGAGCGGGAGTCCGTGCCTCCGTGTCCACAATTGTGGACTCGGGGAGGACCGTGAGAGACGGACGTCGTGGACCACATCACGCCACGAGGGGTGGCGCGGTCGTGACGAGCGCCGGAGAACAGTGTCGGGAGAAAGAGGGCGAGGAGGAAGACAGAAAGATACCCGAGGGGGAAGGGGGAGAGAGAGAGCAGTTGCGCTGGAATTTCTTCTCGGAATGATTTAGAGCCGCGCCCATCGTACAATACTCGTTCTCGCCGGCGCGCGGACACACTCCGCCCTCCCCCTCCCCCCAGCACGTAATGCCTGCGTCCTTCCACCACCCAACCATCCATCGCTCTCTCACGTACTCTCTCCCGGGCCCATGCCGGAGCGGACGACGACGTGATCGCGCGACGTCGGGGGTCATGCCGTCATTGTTCCCGGGTCCCTGGAGGTGACACCTCTCCCGCCTGCTAAGGATAGGTGAGTGCGCAGGAGCGGGATGGCGTCGGCGGCCCCTTTCATGTGAGCATCGCCGGTTCGGAGATTGCATCGTCGACTTGAATCAGCCCCGGTTCGTTTCAGGAAAGCTCGTTCGTACGCGCCCGAACCGATAACGGACTTATCCCATAACTCGCATTTTGTACACGCTGGGGCGTGCAGCTATTGTTTGGTATGCACGCGTGTAACTTCTGCCATGCTCAGCTACTATTTGCCCCGGGCGTTGCACTGCACGAGTCCACATGTTTCGCCCAAACTACCGATGAAATACGAATATTTCACTGTGTATGTGACCTGCTCACGGAAATGGTTTTAGACCTAGGGCTCGGACATCGTTAACTGTGAAGGGGGAAAGGGGGAGAGAGAAAAGATCACTGGTTGATTCCCACAGACAGATCTGGGGCTGATTATTCTCCAATGGTCCCACCCAATTTTATCCCAGGAGATGTTGAAGAATTTACATATCTTGTTTTCATATAAATTCCTAGCAACCTGATCCCGATTAGTCAGTGTGCATTCTTCAAATGTAAACAGTCTATTTCAACACACATGGTCCAAGGCTATAGATATTCGTACATAATTGTACGGATTTATGATAACACGTGTGCCCACGTAATCTATTTTGCTTAAATGTCCTGTTTTTGTTTGAGGAATCGTGTACCATCCATGCAGGCGACTTGGAATTGTCTATGTCAAGGTAACGGGTGGTATAAAAGAGTTCTAACACGGAGCATATAAAATTTTCGAGTGAAGAACAGAAGCAGTGGTTAAAAAAAATCGATTAATTACAAAGTTAAGACAAAGCAATAATGTTTTGAAATATTTTAGGTCCCGAAGTTGGTATTCATTCGTGGAATATCTGTCTTTGCAGATGGTAACTACTTGTGTAGTTAACGTTTCAAGGTAATATGGCGATATCCCAGACAGGTTAGATATCAGTCAGTTGAAAAATTGTTCAAAATGGTGATTAGGTTACATTTTAGGGTGACACTCATCAGTTACGTATCATAATCGTGGAGCGTTCACAAACCAAATGTTAGATGAAATAATTAAAAAAAAATACTTTTTAACAAAATAATTTGAATGGAGTTTGATTATCATCTTAAAGCAACAGCTTATTCTGTCCAGATGTATTTTTTTGTTGGTTATAAAAATATTTTCTTGTCACTCTTCTTTCACATTCAACATTCTGTTATTAACTGTGCTGCTAGGAAACAGTTCAAATACATATATTTATTGTTTAATAAAATAACTTTTCTATACTTGAAAATAATCCCCACAAAGGCACTAGCTAACAAACAGATACGCAGCATCAAAATGAGTATACGAGTTTGAAGTAAATCAATCTATATAAAACTTTTCCACCTCACTTCCCTACACATACTTGGTCCGGTTGTAACACGGGTTAAGCCTACATTATTTTCGGAAAGATACTTGGTTCCCGAAATTAATTCTGCACGTGTAGTAGCCATTAAGCGCTCTAGTAATTAATTGTAAGTAGCGGAAAATTTGACAAATGGGATCCGATACACCTTTTATCTCATTAATGATAAATAAACAATTTTGGAATATTTTGTGCAATAGTGCAACGACGTAACACAGGATAAAATATTAATCTCGACAGTAAATGCGATTTGCTATTTTTATGCTGTATAGTTTTGGGCTTCGTTAAAACTTTAAGTTAAAAAGACGGAAGGGGTTGGGCGGCGGGCCAGATGATAGTTTCTCTANAGTTTTGGGCTTCGTTAAAACTTTAAGTTAAAAAGACGGAAGGGGTTGGGCGGCGGGCCAGATGATAGTTTCTCTACATTGTCAAAAGCATTGTTTCACCTGATCTTAATTTAAAGATGTTGATTGATTAATTAAGAAATCTTGATTTATTGTGTTGTGTAACTATAAAAAAATGTTATAGTTTGTTTTTTTTTATATTGGTTGGGTTGGAAATACTAAATATAATTCATAATGGTATTATTACTTAATTTTAATACAATTTTTTGTTTTTCTTAATTGTATTAAAATTAAGTAATATTAAATGTTAAAGAGTTCTATATTTTAATTAACGATTTAAATATGTTAGTTTTATTCTGGCTATTATATTAGTTTTAAGTAGTATATACATGTAAGTTTTTGCTTTGTTTTATTTAATATTTTTATTGCAGTATTTAATATTGATTATTAAAGTAATTTAGATTAGGATATTCTTTATATTATTGTAAATGTTTGTGCCAGCATACGCGGTTACGCAATAAATCTTAGTCAATATTATTGGTTAATAAAGTTTATTTTTATTATTTGAATTTAAATTATTTATTTTAAGGTGAAATAAGACCTCCACGCCTATTAATTAATGGGAAAACAATATATAAATAGTTTTATGCTCATGTGGTACTGGTGCCACGTCTTTCTGCGACACGCAGCAAAACACCAGTAGTCGGTGGTATGAATAATTCTTAAATATAAATACAAGGTTCTTAATTAAGTAGATTGTAAGTTAGTGCGAAAAATTTACATGCGCAGACGTGAATGTAAATTATTGGAGCGCTTTCCATTTTAAGTCACGTATGCTGTTCTTATTTTGTCAGTTGTTGAGCTGGGGATAGTTCGAGCGGCAATAAATAATCCATGAGCCATAAAAACCCACTTTTTTTTAAGCCATAGCCAACTTGAAAGTCTTCGACGACTTTTCAAAACGGCCTTCAAACCACACGTTTAATTATTTACTACAATATCTCTGCTTTTGAAAAAAAAAATTGTAGTAACACAAATTACCGGTTGAGACGAAGTATACAACGTAATGTTGCATTTTTTTTCCTTGGACTCGACCACTGCCAAGATTCTCAGACTCAGAAATTGCTCCGCGCAAGAATTATTCTCGTCTCGCGTGGTCTCTTTGCAGTCATTCAATTCTTTACTTTCACTTCACATATTCCCTCCCTCTCCTTTTACTATTTTCTTTTGTTCCACGCGCGTCGTGAAAAAAAAATAAAAGAAGAGAAAGGCCAGCTGAAACAACGCATAAACACGCCGATACTACGTGACTTCATTTGCATGTCGTTTGGTCGTCCATCCTTGTCTTCCTCGAACGGGTATTGTGGCAATGTATGTAAATGCGACCCGCGCGTACATCGCACGGTACTTCCATGATAGCTCGTGGACTTGACTCGTATCGCGGCTACGAGTCAAAACAAAACTGTTAGGCCCTGTGTATTACCACCTCTGAATAAAACTGGCGGATAACTATCGCCTATGGATGGACTATTCAGGATGAATATGAACTCTACCGACAAACTTAGGCAGGTGTTTCCTATTAAAAAAATAGATCATATATATATATATATATGTTGTGTCCGTTTGTTCGGATGCGTATAACTTCCGAAAAAATCAACCGATTTTCATTCTGTTTTTTATAAACCTTCCTTTCGTTCCCACGAGTGTTGTTACACCTTTCTTTTTTATCTGTATTACCTGCAAAGGTACCAAAATTTGCAAAAAGCTCATTTTTGCCATGCTTTCGCGTCAGGAAGCGCCTTTGTTGACAGCTGTCTGTTTGAAAATTTCAGTTTGTTGTTCTCGATGTTTTTTTTTTCGATTGTTTAAAGATTTTGAAAATACATATACTTCTTTAAATTAATTTCACAGAAATGAGTAGAACCAAAATATTTTATGCCACAGCAACGCGTGGACGGGTAAGACCTGAAAAATTCGCGAGTTCAATGACCTGCAGGCTAGACTCCACAGTCTTATGTACAAATACGCCGATATCAACTGCACATTGGTTGTCTGCTGTTACAGTGGAAGGGGACAATTGGACATCGTTCTCCAGGAGGTGTCNCCGATATCAACTGCACATTGGTTGTCTGCTGTTACAGTGGAAGGGGACAATTGGACATCGTTCTCCAGGAGGTGTCAAACACCGCGTGGACCAACAGCTAAAGTTATATAAACACACGTGTTTTGAATTCTAGNTCGTTCTCCAGGAGGTGTCAAACACCGCGTGGACCAACAGCTAAAGTTATATAAACACACGTGTTTTGAATTCTAGCTTGTCCCAAAATGAATCAAGCGAATTCTTCATGTCTCTACTTATAACCCAAGTCTATTCCGGAAGGGTGCAACCGCCCTTGAAAGAGTAGCTGAAGGTGACGTTTACTGCTCGTAACTCAGCCAGAATGAGAGATAAATCTCTGAGTTTCTTGAATGACGCATTATTGAACGACTATGTGCAAACTACAAAAAAAAATTGTGCTGTTATCAACGGTTGGGCTGGAATCCCATTTGTGTATTTAAAAATGTAATTGCCCGAAATTTTTTAATTCTTACTGCGGAATAGCAATCTACTGTACATGGTAAATGAAAAAGCCGTCTTGTGTTTTTTTTCGCTGAACGCCACCGTTTACGAGAAATTAATGCATTACTATCTGACTCTGCAAATGTTGAAATTCACTGTCCTTTAGTATCTCGAAAACGATTGCATTTAAGGTTAAAACTCCAGACAACTTTTTTTTTATTTTTAACATGCGTGGTCGATTATTAATCCGCTGGAGAAACTACCCAAAAACGCAAAATAGTTACACGCGTGCAAGTGCACTTTTGGGGTTCCACTCTGTCCGTTTTTATGGAAAAGGGTTGATATCCGCAACCAATTGTTTTTTGTTTGCACGTCGTCGTTCAATAACGTATTATCCAGAAGTCTGATATGGGTCTCATTCTGGCTGTGTTACGAGCAATAAACGTGTGATTATACTTTAAGTGTGGTTACACGCTTCCGGAATAGTCTTAGGCTGTAGGTCGTGTATATATATATTTTGACATATTTTTTTTATGTAAAACCACTTGCAGAAGTTTGACGGTAGATTTCATACCCATCCTGTATATGTTATATAGCCAGCCAGCCTTTGTGTTTCGAGACTTCTGGATTGACCTCGAATCGCAGTCAGACAGTAATTTGATAGTGCTGATGATAAATGGTTAGCTTTTTTTTNAGACTTCTGGATTGACCTCGAATCGCAGTCAGACAGTAATTTGATAGTGCTGATGATAAATGGTTAGCTTTTTTTTTTACGTAAATCTGTAATAGTATTCTAGTTAAATGTACATTGTATAGTAAAAATTATGTTCCGTGTTGTTGGCTAAACGACTTACGTTTTTCGGTTATTGTGATGTTATTTTTATACTGTAGCGTGCTCCTAAACTAATATAATTACTGTTAATTTATCATTTAAACGATCTTACATTATCACATTAGTAAATAATTTATTCGCTTAATTTTCATTTTCCACTATTTTGTAATTGTAAAAAGGTGAATACGTACTGATAATTTAAATTTTATGCCGTATTGATTATGACGTAATTTTACGTTGGTAGTTCATATTTTTTGTGTGTACTGTGTGTAAATTAAACAGTAAAATTTCTAAAAGTGTCGTTCTGATTTTTACACTTATACATATATATCAGCACTTAATCAATCTTATATGGCAGGTGAGACGAAGCTATGAGAAACCTGGAACTATGAAGCCCAGGATACTATATGCATTTCTGATAAAATCCAGCCAATGAACACTCAAGCGGCTGGTTAGACAATTATCTCCCAAATAACTTATTATATTATAAATCCAATATAACGAGAGTAAATTTTTTTCTGCTAGAAAATTTTCTCTTGGGTTTCATATCTGGCATCAAAAAATTTCACATCACGACAAATATAAAAGATTGGTTGAAAATAAATGCTGTTTATTAAAAGTTACTTTTTCCCATTAAGTTGCCTATAAATGTCTATGTTAGACTATGAAAGCAATTTTCATGACATGTGTGCTTTACATATGTATGAGCCGAAAACACAAACAATTTTTAAAAATAGTGAATGCACAAATTTTTTTTCGATGTAAAATTAATATTCATGGGCTATGGAAATTTTAATGTAGATATATAAAACTGTGATGTAATCAATATTAGACAGCACTGTGTGTATTCAGAAAATCATTCTAACTCTCATTCCAACTCCTTCTGTTTCCATAAATTTATATTCATGATCTTATTATTATACTGAGAAAAATTTAACTACCCTTCATTTCTGTGTGTGAACTTTTATTCAAACGCAATCTCGCCAAACCAACGGACAACAAAAATTGCTATTGGGCCATAAAAATAATCTATGCTTTTCTAAGTGTGGTACATTTGCCAAACGGTGTACGTCGAAAGTGAAAATAATTAGGAAGGATTAAACAAAATACAATTTTTTATTGTTTTGAAGGGTATTTTTTTCAGAAGAAAATATAATAAGAAACTGTTACTATACGTACTGTTACATGTAGCTGGTCTGCGCTACTGACCTTGGTCCGCAAACCACGCGAGCGACTGGAAGTTAAGGACAGCAGTTATATGATAGCGGCGGCAGCAAATCAAAGGATTTTTTGAATGAAGAAGCGAGCTATAGGCCGCTGTCCGCGTATCCGTTACAAAAAGCGAGCCGACACGATAGTCCCTTTTGCGGCGCACGCTGCTGACCCTGGTTGTATTGATTTCTGCGTTTATCTGAAGAATGCTCTGTATTACTTACCTCGTTCTCTCGGCGCGACTCGGGGTGCGTTGAACCTTCCGGATGGCCAGGGTGAACGATATAAAAGTGTGACAGGCCTCCGAGCCGAGGAGTAGTTGGTGAGTGAATGAGTGGCTGAGTTCCGAGCAATATAAGAGTATCACGCAGTGAAGAGTGCGGCTGGCAGGCTGGATTATTGGACCAGATGCGTGAGTGAAATACATTAAAAAATGGTTGCAACAGATCGACTGAACACGTGTTAATAATGAGCCCGAGTTAATTGACTGTAACCAAACAGAAACAATTAAGACGACCGTTGACTAGGATTTGAATAGACATTTAATATTGCGCTCACTGTTAAATAAAAAGAATAATCGTGCAGACAGATAATTTAATGATGTAAATAATAGCCGTGCGAATAAATTAGAAATCAAATTTAGTTATTTTATTTGTATTAAGGCCTCCATCCCTTACGAACTCAGATACGTCCTTCAGGCGTCCCATGAAACAGTACTATATTATTACGCCTCCATGCAGTACAAACAAAATACCACATTATTCAATACGTGGTTTTATTGCAATTTATTGAATTCCTAATATTTGTAAGAGTTTTTTTTAACATTTTGAAAGTCAGTTTAGGCTTAAAAAAATACATTCGGCTCTGTATATGACTTTATTTGAGGAAGAGAAAAATAATGATGGGATGAATCCTTGAAATACCAGCTAAGTAATGTAATTATGTGAGTCCAACAGCGTGACTTCCATCCAGACCTAATCAGTAAATAAAGCATGATCTCAACTGAGTACGATTAGAAAGACGACAAATATTATCAAATCATAAAGGTTAAGGTTCATTTATAATATTTTTCATACATTGAACACATGAAATGAAGTGCGCAGTTTTATTGAACGTTAAGAAACCAAATGTTTCAAGTCTACTTTCGTACCAACACAGTAAAATGATCTCGATTCGTGAATTGAACACTACATTTGAGTCGCTAGAGCACCTGGCTGATAGAGAGGAAATTTCCTAAATGTGTTCCCAATTGAGTTAGGAATTCTCAACCGTTTTAGGTCCGCATATTACTATGGTTTTTAGGTGTTGTCTAAATAGTGCTTTGGTCAATAATGTAGTCAGGCTGTCACAAGATTTATTTTGTTATCACAGCCAATAAGATGTGAGTTTGATGCACGCTGACAGATACATGAACCGGCCACAATGCAAAGCATTACCAAGACTTACGAATTAAGTATTACCGATGACCAAAACTTACTAATTAAGTCACAGGAAATATAATTATCATAGTTAATCACCTAGCCTTGCTGTGTGCATTGCCAGCCAGATATGGCCATGCCTTGTAACGTGTGCATACTACCGTGGACACACGGATTTAATGGGTTGAGTGGAAAATTACCTTCCGGATTCAGAATTGGTTTGTATCACCTGGGGGTGTTTATTCCCTTGCATTTGCAAAAAAATGTTAACTCGTCTAATTTTAGTGTTTACAGTGAGGCCGCAACAGTATGTTCAAATTACTTTTCAGTTGTTAATTTATTAAAAAATATCTTATAAATTACTTTCATTATATTTATTTACGCTTGCAGTGAGCTGATACGAACATGATTCAATATGATATATTCATTGAGATGGAGTGTTGGAAAAATATTGTAGCATAGTAAGGTTAACATTAAAAAAACGTCCTATTTATTACATTGATTATATGATTTTATTGCCATGCTGTAATTCTCATGAGCGTATGAATTGGTTAATGACAATTATGTATTTTTACACAGGTTTTAATGCTACTTCGCGTTATAACTGTCATTATGACGTAATGCGTACAATTTGAATAATTGTTATAGCGCTCAAACTGCGGACAAAATTACAGAGATGTAAGAGAAGTTTTATAAAAATTCATAAGCAAAGGCAACAAAATAATTTAAAAGAAAAAGAGAGAATCTATAAAATGTAATGTGTGACACGCGAACTGAACATTATATGTATACTCCGTCAGCGGCAATGAGTAATGGGGTACGAAAATTACGACTAATTGCCATTGAATGGGCACGACTCTGAGTTTCTCAAGTTTAACGTTGGGGAGTATGTAATATTATTAAAAAATGTTACTCTTATAGATAATAATGCATTTATTAAGCTACAAAAATATGTATGCTCATAATGAGAGGACCCACTCACAATTCGTCCACAAATAGCTTAGTTTAAAACAAAATCTTTCTTCTCTAAAGAAAATAAAGCCTCGTAGAGCAGTGCAGTTCAGCAGCTGCTTAGGCAAATCTCACTTATGAAATATGAAGCCATTACATAGTTATATGATATGCAAATTAGACCATTATTTTTTACAAACAATTATATTCATTAAAATGCTTGTCGTATATTTATGGTTAAAGTCTGCAGCCACGATAAAATGTTCCATGCAAGCTCGGGTGGAAGATTCCACGAGACCTGCTACCCGAGGCTGTTGTGGAGGGTTATGTGGAATAACCTGTCCAATTATACTTGTTGCAGCACAAGTAAAGATGAGTGCACTTAACGATTTTACTTCTGCAACTGTGGTTCAGGAACAATCTTCACTCAAGATTTCAGCGTTATGCGTTTGTGCACGGAGCCTAATCGTTTTGTTGTCACAACTGGAACTTTTGTGTTAAATAAACACGAATTTTTACCATCATAATTTTCACACAAAACTGTTTTAGAATCAGTAAACGTTTTCGTGGTTTTTTATTTACTATTTATTGTTTTTTAATAGTCTTTGTCGTTCTTTTTCAAGCCAAAATAAACATAGTGAGCCCAATTATTTCGTGGGAAAAAAATACTACATGATACACAATTAAATGTTCTTTGATATATATATATATATATATATATATATATATGTGTGTATTTAAGTACCACACACATCATGCAACAACCTCAAAGTTCAGAAAATAACTGAAACTAGGTACACGCAATATGGTGATGGTATCATACCAAGCCCGTAATGCCCGCGGTGACTGGGGGACATTTATCCATTTATTCCTACTCTTAACAAAATCACACGCATACATAATATTTCGTTCAATAAAACCTCTGGCGATGAGTTCATTAATAATCGAATTTATATCTTCGCTGACAAAAAGATATCCGNATACCAAGCTCGTAATGCCCGCGGTGACTGGGGGACATTTATCCATTTATTCCCACTCTTAACAAAATCACACGCATACATAACATTTCGTTCAATAAAACCTCTGGCGATGAGTTCATTAATAATCGAATTTATATCTTCGCTGACAAAAAGATATCCGGTTATTTCCAATGGAACCAACGTCAGTAGTCTACCAACAAAGTCATTCTGGTCCTCAGAAAATAAGTAACTATACCGCACGACTTCCTTCGCAGAAGGTTCATGATACATGCCTGCATGTATGTTCTTCTGTGATGAGCTTGTTGAAAGATACCTCTGGACCAGAGAACTCGTTTCGAATCCACATTTCTTCTGCTCCATCTTCAATTGTCCCTTGTCTTCAGCAAACACATTTGCGCTTTTTCTTTGCAGATGTTGGCATTTCATCATCATCAGTAGAATATGTACATTCCAGTATAGCTCTCACATCATCACCAGCAGTCTTGGAGGCTTCATTGCGCTCTCTCCGTCCTAAGTAGTTGTGAGGTCTTCGTTTTTCACTTTACGTGTTGGTGGTACATGTTTGTTGTTTACAACTTCTATAGGTCAGTATGGTTCTCTGTTCCTATACTAAATTTCTGCATTACTTTTATTTCCTTCGACGCCTACTGTTTTTTAAAACACGGTGGCAATTGTTGTGGGCGCTCAAATTGGCTGTCTCCCATGCCTAGCATGTTTTCAAGGTGGTGCTACCATTACAGACCCGCCGCATTCCAGGAGCTGGTGTAAGACACATCGGGAAAGAGCAGCAGCAAAAGAAAAAAACAAGGCACCTCCAACACTGAAAGATGAAGGACTGTAAAGAATACGAGTGGTCGAGTTGTAGATCTCACAGGCTAGACAGCGATCGACCTGATAAGACAACATATTACAGTCCAGCAACCATGCTTCCGTTTGAAGCACATTGCCAGCAGTCATCACGAGACGGGCAATGCAAACTACCATGTAGTGCGAACAGTATACAAGCGAGCATCGTGTAAAAAGGTTGTCATTTTCGTCGGCGAGCGCGGTGGTGTAAAGTAGATCGTCACGACCACATCCGTCTAGTGCGATCGCGTACTCTGTTACAATATGAAGATTGAAACAATGGTTGAAGACTTACGATCTGTAACACCATCAGCATCGTCATCAGCAAGGGGCCCTGGAGAGTCGCTACATACATTACGGAAACAGTGTTGCTACTGTGGAAATACTTTTAGTGAAAGCTGTTATGCATGCCTACATGAAAGCAGTCATTGCATGTTCAGCCCTGCACACAAGACTTACCACTGCGATAACTGTGATGCAGTGTTCACTCACAGTGTTAATCTGTATAGACATAACAAGAAGTGCTAAGGTATAATGTATGTTGTTCATCAGCAAGCAAGTGCAGCAAGTATTGCGACAGGATAATTANTAACAAGAAGTGCTAAGGTATAATGTATGTTGTTCATCAGCAAGCAAGTGCAGCAAGTATTGCGACAGGATAATTAATATCAGGTCTAGTGCCACATGAAAAGTTAATCGAGCAGATACAAATTATGAACACTTAAATTACACACATGGTAATTACACACACGCTTGTCATTCACCCTCATCTACCATCTTACCTTCACCATCGTTGTCTACTAGCTTACAACNTAACAAGAAGTGCTAAGGTATAATGTATGTTGTTCATCAGCAAGCAAGTGCAGCAAGTATTGCGACAGGATAATTACTATCAGGTCTAGTGCCACATGAAAAGCTAATCGAGCAGATACAAATTATGAACACTTAAATTACACACATCGTAATTACACACACGCTTGTCATTCACCCTCATCTACCATCTTACCTTCACCATCGTTGTCTACTAGCTTACAACNCGTAATTACACACACGCTTGTCATTCACCCTCATCTACCATCTTACCTTCACCATCGTTGTCTACTAGCTTACAACTCAGGTGACTGGCATCTTGCATTCTTTGACTGCTGCTTGAACACAACACAGATGCTCTACCATCTGCATTTCTCCACTCGCCCTCTAGAGTGCACGACCATCGTCTGCTAGGTTCGTAGGGGTCTTCAACCATCTTCGTTTCCCCTGTCACCTGTCAGGTAGCGCTAACGCCGTTTACGTTACCGATGGCGGCTGCTAGGAGCACTAGTATCAACACGCATAATTGTAATTTTATTTGTATTAAGCGGTAGATTTTTTTTAAGATGGTGGCCAAATGTCAAGGTCACATAACATCATACAAAGTGAAAGTTGCTTCTGGTCACGGTTCATGCTATTGTGAGTAAAGCAAATGGATTCTGTCAGTATGTTCCCATAATTGTTTCATATAAAAAATACATTTTTTCCCCTTCATCCCTAGCAAAGATGTCGCCCAAGAAGGTGGCTAAAGGGAAGGTCAAGGTCGCATGACATCACGGTTCCTGCTATTGCGAGTGGAGAAAATGGGNTTTTTTTTAAGATGGTGGCCAAATGTCAAGGTCACATAACATCATACAAAGTGAAAGTTGCTTCTGGTCACGGTTCATGCTATTGTGAGTAAAGCAAATGGATTCTGTCAGTATGTTCCCATAATTGTTTCATATAAAAAATACATTTTTTCCCCTTCATCCCTAGCAAAGATGTCGCCCAAGAAGGTGGCTAAAGGGAAGGTCAAGGTCGCATGACATCACGGTTCCTGCTATTGCGAGTGGAGAAAATGGGTTTTCTCGGAGTGTTCGTTCTGCATTTACGCAATGGGAGATGTAGGGTTTATTTTTAAAAAATATATATAAATTAAATATATAAAATTTTTTTATATACAACCATTATTGAATTTTTTGTAATTCCAACCCCACCCTCTTCCCACCACCACAAACACATAACAATATATACTTTATTTAAACCCTNACACGATGGAATAAGAAAGAGACAAGATGGAATGACAGATCATGAAGTAACAATATATTATGACAGACAGCCAATATGAAAAGAGAGAGTATTAAAAAACAACACGGAATGATAGAGCATGAAAAATCAAGACGAAATGATAGAGCATAAAGTAAAAAAAAAAAATTGTGGACTGAAACAAAATGGCCGATGGAAACAAGATAGTGGACGGAAACAAGATGGTGGTGGATCCGCAGCCCCCAGCCCTTGTCCTACTACTAATAGCGAAATACTTTTATAACATAGTTATTGAGGAAAGTTATGCGTGGGGCAAGTTAGCCTACTAATACCCTGTTCCCCTAAAAAGATTATCGAATTATTATTTGTGTATCTTGGTATGTGAATGGTTGATGTACCGAAGTATGGTTGGTTCTTGTTAGACTGAGAGTCTACGCGTAGTGGTCCGTAGTTAAAGTTAACTTCAAGAACAACTGCTCTAGGGTGACGCCGCCTTGGGTGTTCACAGAGTGAAGAAGGGAAGGTAAAGTGGTGGATGTTGGAATAATCCCGCGGGAGGACTCACATCCCGACAGACAGTAAATCAGTCCCCAGGGGCTGACGCAAGATATGCTCCCGAGGTCCGGTGGCCTCAACACCAGCCAATTGCCTCTCTTGATTGCCCCATCGTTCTGGTTGGCCGAGGATGTGCCCGTCTTCGTCGTCGTCGTCAGGAATGCCTCCGCGGCAGATGGCCTTTCCGCGGGCCTGGAAGCGGGGGGTGGGGAGACCCGCTTTAATCGTCTCTAATTAGGCCGCTAAATGACATGTTTGATGACGGCCGGATTGTCAGGGAGGGGCGAGGGGAGAGGAGTTATTCTTCCCTCCGTCTGAGGAAATCATTTGCCTTCCGCGGCCGTGCGCAAGCCCAGTAGCTGCACGCTTCGTCAAACTTCGTCGACGTCAACGAAGCTACTGCGCACGTCAGATGTCTGGGCACGCGAGTGCTAGTCTGTAGCCCTTTGCGGAACGGGCTGCAGCCAAGCGACAGCGGATTGGCCCTGCAGCGTATGCGCCGTTCCACAAACATCCGGTCTTCAAGTGTCCGGTGATAGCAGTAAGAGTGCACCGCCTGATGTTTGTGAGACAACTAATAGAATGGCCAGAGCTGCGCGCGCATCTTTCCTCCCCACTCCTGTTCGATGTTCACCCCACTATTCCTCCCTGAGACATGCCCAGATGTCTGCCGGGGTCTATACACTGCCGCGCGGATGTTTACATCAACTGTGAGACGCTACCACTAGGAGCACTATTCTAAAACTTAAAATACCTNTACACTGCCGCGCGGATGTTTACATCAACTGTGAGACGCTACCACTAGGAGCACTATTCTAAAACTTAAAATACCTGCTGCGAGCATATTTATGATAACGACAGCTAATAAACGCGGGGGACCTGCTATGAAAAAAAATGATCTGCTTACTGAGTTATATATTTTTTCGTCTACTGCAGCATGTCTTGTGTCACATATTACGCTAATTTAATACATTTTTGAATAACATTTTTAAAATAAATTAATTTCTCTCTACGAGACACATTTTCAAATGGTCCTAGTTTATTTCGAGCATCACGAGATTGCAGCACTAAACCCGTTGCTGAGCTCCTCGTCTGTATTGTGGTTACGGTAGTGGGTTTCACTAGCAAAACATGAATTACACATTTTAAATTTATTTTAAACATTGTATATTCGTGCACGAGTATAATAGATCTCTAGTATCTCTCCTCTTCAAACCTTTTTAATGCGTAGATTCTCTCTGTTGAGCGTGTTTGCTTGAATTGAATTAACCCCGATGCGGCGGCAGTTTTCCTTCCACTGTCGTTCATGAAGACGCCTTGTTGTTCTGTTTGAAGACGAGACACGAAGAATTCGAAAGACCGCCAGGGCGATATCTTGAGTTACAGAATACCATTTCGTCTCGCAAAGATGGTTCGTAGAAACCGTCTTTGTATAAAGACAGTTAAGTTTTATGAAATTCCCTATGCGACTCGGGTTTGATTCCCAGCAGGGTCACGCTCGGGTTGTCGCGCATGGGGAACGAGGCGGACATTGCCGTTGACTAGTGGTTTTCCTCGGGGTTTTCCCGTTTTCCCCACCCTTAAAATCTTTCGCCGCTTAACTTAGGGTCTCATTCTAGATCACATTTTATGGCTGTCTAGCACTTACGGCAGCCATCTCGAAAGCTTGTCGCCACTCTGTGCCCTAAGGTGCACATTTACATACGTAATACACTGAAAAAAAGATTTAGTTGCAAGTACCAAATAACAACTTTACTTGAAAAGTATTTGTTTGCACTGATCAATACTTTGGTCACTCATTTAATCTGCTCTTGCTCCAAATATCTATATTAGTTCACTTGAAAGACATAAACCCCTTAAAAGTCGTCTGTTGAGTCGAACACTTATTTCGTTGTTCCAACATCATCTGCGTGTATTTAGAACAAATAACTATTTTACTAGTACTTTCAAGTAATTAATTTGGTTACCGTAAAAATTATTAATATCAAGGTGTTGTTAGATAAATATTTTGTTTGGAGTGAATAAGCATTTGGTTAGCTGGAACAGCCTGATATGTTTGTAATCACAGAATTTATGGCGACAACAAAATTGGACTGGTCCAGTACAGGCATTCATTTAGCTGGCTGTAGAGTAATGGCGTCATTTCATTGCCTTCGTTCGAAAATTCAGCTCGAGAGATAGTATGTAATTAGCATGACAATAAGTAGAGTAACAGTGTTTCTAACTGCATTTAATAATGTTACTGAAAATCCCAACTAAATGCAATCAACAGGAAACAAAAAAAAAAAATTAATACTGTAAAACTTGAAAAAAAAAAAATGGATTAAGTCCATGTGCCCTATTTAAAAATAATATTTACTTGTAGGCGTTTCTATTTCGACTTCCTGAAACTGGAATTTGATCGAAACGGAAAAGCTTTGGCAAACGTACACTGAAGAACCAAAAAAAAAAAAAACTGGTACACCTGCCTAATATCGTGTAGGGCCCCCGCGAGCACGCAGAGAAGTGCTGCAAGACGACGTGGCATGGACTCGACTAATGTCTGAATGTATGCAGGAGGCATTGAAATCTGCGCCAATTTGAGAAAGGGTTGCACATCTGTCACATTTAATGATTCTCGTCAGTCGTCGTTTGTCCCGTTATTTCACGATCTTTTTCCGGCCGCACCGATGTCAAAGATTTGATGTTTTATCGGATTCCCGATATTCATGATACACTCGTGAAATGGTCGTACGCGAAAATCCAAATTTTATTGCTACCTCAGAGATGCTATGTTCCATCTCCCGTGCGCCGACTATAACATCACGTTCAAACTCACTTAAATCTTGATAACCTGCCATTTTAGCCACAGTAACCGATCTAGCAACTTTGCCGGACGCTTGTTGTCTTATATAGGCGCTGCCGACCGCATAGCGTTACTCTGATTGGTTCCATACCTCTGTTATTTGCATACGCACGCCTGTATCAGTTTTTTTTGGCTCTTCAGTGTATTTACGATCAGCATTTCCATGTCAATGTGTTCTTGGCAAAAGCATAGTGTTTTAATTGGGGTTGCGAGGATTTGCCTACAGTTATTCTGCCTTCATCGTTTTGCCTAACAGACGCTTTGCCTATCAGGTGCTTCGCCTGAAAACGTTTAACAGACAAGTGTTTTGCCTAACAGGTGTTTTGTATAGGGGCTTAGCCNCTATCAGGTGCTTCGCCTGAAAACGTTTAACAGACAAGTGTTTTGCCTAACAGGTGTTTTGTATAGGGGCTTAGCCTTGAAATTAGGCAAAAATTCGGGTACTTGACATTGTCGGCAATTAAATTCTGTTTGTTTCGGTTATAATGCCTACACACTTTAAAGTGAGAATTGGAACATTAGTAATAATAACTTATTTATGCATATGACAATTTCAAAGTGGCATTAGTTTCATGGCAATCTTAGTACTCACATGTGGTAGAAGAATACATAAATGAGCGAAGATGAGAAACTAAGAATGACTTTCTAAAGTTTTTAGCCATTTCCATCTACCAACGGCACGTCAATTCTTCAAACGAATTATCATCGATTCAAACCACGCTGGGGATCGAACCAGTTCATACTCATAATGAAAGTTCTCACTTTGCAATTCCATTACTATGTAACGACGGGAACTAACTACGCGACTCATTTACGTAGGAAGAAACCATATAGAGTTGGCTGGGGCACCAACCAACCCTCTGGGTTCCAAAAACCAACCCATGCCCTCAACAGTGAGTAAATAAGTATACAGGGGCGAAATAGCCTTGCGGATTCCTTATATGTGAGCTTACCCTTTTCTGATTGGCTTCGCAAGGCTCTGCGAACATGCCTTGGGTCGGAACGACTACTGCACACTGATAAAAAGTTTTTGTTGTATCAAATAAAGTTTGTTTAGTACAACCAAATCAATTGATTGTATCGGGGCAATGAAATATTTTGTTNGTTTTGTTGTATCAAATAAAGTTTGTTTAGTACAACCAAATCAATTGATTGTATCGGGGCAATGAAATATTTTGTTGTAATCAAATTATTTTGTTGTTCTTACTTTGTTGCTCAATGCAATAACTTCGTTGGTGCCACCAAAGATTTGTTTGGCTCTATTTATGTTAAACATTTTAGGTTAATATAGAAAACATTTGAAGCTCCACCAAGATTCGAACCTAGATCATCTGCTCTAGATCACCCTAGCTACAGACTAGAAACTAATTGGTACTTAATTTAATATATACATTCTAAATATTGAAAATAGTGCGTGAATAAATATTTCAAGTTTTACAGCTATTCTTTTTGGTTTTCTGTTGAACGTGTTTTATTAGAATGTTCTACCGTTATTAATTATCAATAGATGCACTGACAAAACACTGTTACTATCCTAATAGTTACAAAAAAATATATTAAAACTCTCTAACTGTATTTTCGAACGAAGGTAATCAAACTAGTGGCCAAACAAATATGTAACAGTTGATCCAACCAAATAATTTGTTAGTAGTATAATTTATTTTCACTAAACTCAGATGTTTTGTTTGTTCAAGCGGGTACTTTGTTATATGAACAAAATTAACTTCGTTGTTTTTCAAGTTTAGTTTATCCGGCACAAACAAATATTTTGTTGGCCTTATTCTCATTGCGCGTTGCGTAAGATTCTCTAATGACTGGGTTGCTGGCTGGCAAGTAGTTTAGCAGGCGCTGATTGGCGAAAGGCGATTCCGACATGTAGCTGGCCAGTGTGACGCCATTTTCCTGGCGTGTGCTGCCGCAGTTCAGACTGTTTCACTTCTGTATTTTTGTGTACTCTGTGGCTGGATGGTGCTTCACCCTACCCACGGGCTCAGAACCGTCATATGCCGGCAACTGCATGTCCAGGGGTGTACATACCTCTACCTCTTCGCGCTTGCATTTCACACGTTGCCTATCCACTCAGGGGTGAACCCGCGTAAAAATCGCTNTCATATGCCGGCAACTGCATGTCCAGGGATGTACATACCTCTACCTCTTCGCGCTTGCATTTCACACGTTGCCTATCCACTCAGGGGTTAACCCGCGTAAAAATCGCGACGAAAACATCTGGCCTTGGGTGCGAGCAATTAAGGGTTATTATCTAGCGTAGTTCATTAACGCTTTCAGCGCGATGTACGTGCGACATACGGGCATACGGGTCCCTCCCGTCAAATTGAGCTTTATCTTGCTTTTCGAGTCTTGTCTATGCACCTATTAAATTATTCGTTGTGCGCCGGAGATGGTGGTGATGAATGGTAAAGGAATAAAAAATGTACTTTACTTCCAAAAATAGCGGAGCAGTCATTAAATGCACGAACGAACATGGCAGGCTGTGAAACACAACATATGAAGAGAGGGAAGTTTTTTTATTTCTAGCAGAGAATTAAGCACACGCGGTATGAAGTCAAATTAAAACATTTGTACGAAACCCTGCAGCATTAACTGAAACCGTTTGTCCTTAGCAGAAGAATTTTGGCACGTCATAGGCTAAAATCACTTGTAAACAAAAATTTTGCTAATTTAATTAACTAGTGCTAAATACATTTTTTATTAATTTTTATTAATTTATTTTACAATTTTATTAATGAATCTTATACAAACAAGTGTGTTTGNCGGCTGGGAGTCACTTATGAAAAAGTGTAACGCTCGGTAACGTTACGATGAGTCACCGAACGAGAGAGAGGCCCGCCGAATGCCTTGCGTCTCTCTCCCACTCAACTATGATCGGTCTGCCGCGCGCGCAGCACTACGTTGTCACGTAAAATCTTCGCCCGTAAAACCGACTTTACAGGCAACCATTTTTTTTATTTCTAGCAGAGTATTAAACACACGCGGTATGAAGTCAAATTAAAACATTTGTACGAAACCCTGCAGCATTAACTGAAACCGTTTGTCCTTAGCAGAAGAATTTTGGCACGTCATAGGCTAAAATCACTTGTAAACAAAAAATTTGCTAATTTAATTAACTAGTGCTAAATAAATTTTTTATTAATTTTTGNGTAAACAAAAATTTTGCTAATTTAATTAACTAGTGCTAAATACATTTTTTATTAATTTTTATTAATTTATTTTACAATTTTATTAATGAATCTTATACAAACAAGTGTGTTTGAAAAAAAAAAATTTTAAGTGTACGTTTTCAATGGTACATGCGTATGACTACGATAGAAATAAAAATGGAAAATTGAACCGTTGTTTTCTAAAATAAAAGTACTTGTAATGCTGTACAGAACCCAGCAATACTTAATATGCATTTCACATCGTAATTTTTCCCTCGAAATCGCTAATTTAAAAGTTATAAATTCAGTATCCGAACATTTGCTGTGCACTCTGTCTCAAGGAATACTAAAGCTGTAACAACAAGATAAAGCAAAATTCCGTTAAATATCTCAATTTCAAATACATAGTAATAACACACTCTTATTGATTCCACAAGTGTATGATATTTGTAGACCATGCAAACATATGCAATTTAAGATGTTAAATCACTTATTTTTAAAATGGTGATAAAACAAAAAATAGTTTATTTTTATTTGCTATATCCGCCATATCGTTCGGCCAATTTATCTCAAAATTTATATCTTGAAAGTATGTATTACAAACATCATATATGTCAATATATGTTTAGCCACTTTTCTAAACCACATGAAAAAATCAATTTTTTATATCGTACTTCAGGAAACGATTATCCGATTCCTACCAAATTTTACAAACAAGTGGTACTACGGTAGGCGATGTAAATTTGCATGTTTTAAGTGGGCCAGACACCTGTTTTTAAAATGGCTGCCCTGCAGACATTTTAGATTAGTATGCTATATCTTCGAAACCATGTAATCAATTTCAAATTAACTTTGTAAGTTGGCAGTATATATTACAACCATCAAATGCGTATACATATAGTATCTTTTGTACGCAGAAAAGCGACTTTTTGTTTAATGCTGCCACATGAAAATATACTATTTTTATGTCATATCTCGGCAAACAATAGACTTATTCCTACGAAATTTGGCAAAAAAATAGCACTGCGGCAGGCCATGTAAATTGATATGTTTTTTAAGTGTGTGGCGGCCATATGAACATTTTAGATTAGTGTACTATCTCTACGAAACCATGAAACAAATTCCAACTTAACTTCGTATGCTGGCAGTGTCTATTACAAACATTAAATGTGTCGATACAGAGCCATAATTTTTACCGATTTTGTACTATGGTGCAAAGCGAAAAAATAAAGTTTTTATGTAATGATATAACTAATGAGCCTACTTTCCTCTGCATGTGTGCAAATAATTTTTAATGAAGTCCTTAAAGGTTTAGACTGTAGGCAGGCCTTGACGTTTCGTTGACATCAATATCATTAGAGATGGAACCAGAAACATGCACAACAGTAGCGAGAAGTTTACACATACACTCGTGCACTATCCGGCACTCTAACACATAAATTATTTTCTCCGCCATCTTGGAAGATAGTACAACATGCATAATTAAGCTTTTATGTCACATCTGGGATTACAATGATATGAAATGCAGCAAACTAACTAATATTTAAATAAATTAAAACAATATTGTTTTTATTCCTACTGCTGAAGCAGATTTAATGCGTCAAATGCATAGTTTTTTAAATGCATTTTTTAAAAACTGTTTGAAAATAATTTTATTGTTAGTGACCAGCGTCAAACATTAATTTCAGATAGCTGAATTTGCATCTGTTTTATATGTATTTATTCCATTAATAATAACTAGCTATAATGAGTTCTTTTGGTCTAATCTCAATTTTATAAATAGAATAAGTGGCACATTTTGGCCAACTGTGCTTAAGGTGAAACTCTTATACGTTAAGGCGAGTTTCTCAACTGACAGTGCTACGCTATTCGCACTTATTGTTTTTTTTGTATATTTTAGGAATTCTCTGTAACTTATTGAGCCACTTTCAACAACCTACGAGATAATTTCTTAAAAATAAATACATAAGACTTTTGCTATAAATACTGCAAGTATATAATCATAAAAATTTATGTGTATGTAGTTATCATGGAAACAAGCTAACTGTGGCTTCTGTACTTTTTTTAGTATTTTTTTTTTATGCTTTCTGAGGTTTATAAGGTCAAATGGTCAGATATGTTGGCAAAGTTCTGCAATTTACTGTGTTTGACTTAAAGTATACGCTACAAAATTGTGATTTGTCTTGTTCTATACAGCAGGAAACGAACTGTTGCCAGTTATTTTTATTTCAGACCTCAATCTTAGTTACTTTAATTATGAGATGCTTGAAGTTTCTGTGCTGCTCCTGACACTACGTGGCTCAATGTTGGAATTTTTTTTAATAGTTTGGGATTTTGGAACTTTTTAGGAATTTTTTGTTTAAGGTCAGTCAAGGTCACGGGCATGGTGTCAAGGTCAAGGTAATGGGTCAAGGTCATCTATATATAACATGGCTAACGAGATTGTCAAAGCTTTTATAAGCATATTGGTTAGTCTCGTGATTCCTTGTAGTGGTAATTACGTATCACATTGAAAAAAAATTTAATACATTTTTTGTTTATGCGCTTATTTTCCATGGTTATTGCTTATGCCAACTTCGTTTGTGTTTCCAGGTACGTACACTTCGTGGACCCAGAGGCTGCCAAAGTCTTATTATCGTCTAAAGTACCTGTAGGAGAAACCTGACACAGACAAACCTTGATCGTTGGCGTCTTCAATCCGGAGATATGGTGAAATCGGGTGAAGCGGATGGTAATTAAAAAAAAACTAGTGTACTGGGTGAGTTCGAGCCAGTTTTGAAGTAATTAAAAATGTTTGCTTTTGACACCTACGACTAAAACTGCCTGTTTTTGGACTTCAATAATTATATGCCATTAACGTGGTTGAGGATAATAGATTATAAGCCAATGTGTTGCTTAATATCCCGAAATAATTAAAACCGGTTTTAGTTAAGTAATTAGTGGAATTTTATACGTTCAATTGCTGGAGAACATGTGTTTTCAGGTAGCATGTTCACTTCCATAACTACAAAAAAAAAATTCCACAGCTTCTAGAAAAGTATCAAATAAATCCTTGCCAATGCAGCATAATTTATGTGAGATATATATTAGGGATGTTCATGTTATTATAGTAAAATAGAATTATTTGGATATTGGATATCTCCCAGTTACTCATTTACCGAAGTGCATTATCTTTCCTACACATTCATCTTGTTACTCATATTAGAACCATTTTCCCCCCAAAGTCACTGACGTTAAAAGGTATATTTCTCTTTTAAACCCATTCATACCCAGTGTACAAAACTGTATACACGACGCTTATGAAATCTCAATGGCAAATGATTTTACACGCGTAAACCGTATTACTGGTCTACGTTATGGTTTGTTCATATTACTAAGTCCAACACAGCACACATTGGTTGTGACAACGAAGCGGATGCTGTTTCGACTTATGTACAGTACGCATCATACAATTTATTATTCGCAACACCTGAAACCGTAAATTTAAGTGCGACTGGAAGGGTTCCATTTCCCGACCACTCGTCCTATTGCCTTTCATCGTAAAGCCGTTATTATTCGGAAATCATTTGTATAGCAGTTTTGCTGTTTTGTTGAGCACTTTTAAAAGCAATGCTTGAACAATATCCCTATTTCTAACGANTTCATCGTAGAGCCGTTATTATTCGGAAATCATTTGTATAGCAGTTTTGCTGTTTTGTTGAGCACTTTTAAAAGCAAGGCTTGAACAATATCCCTATTTCTAACGGTTTATATTTTAACGGTCACAAGTTCCCAGCAAAGCCGGCACGTGAAGTACGAAATTAGTTCCACGTGTAGATGTANGTTTATATTTTAACGGTCACAAGTTCCCAGCAAAGCCGGCACGTGAAGTACGAAATTAGTTCCACGTGTAGATGTAGTTAATGTTTTAAAACTATGGTCCGTTCTAAATCTGAATCAGTGAAAATTTCACTGTTTAAATCAGGTAACAGTGCCTGACTTATTCAACAGTGACTTCAGTCAATTAAACTGACGAATAAGTGGAAAAAATTGCCCGTTTACTTCACTTTCTTCACCATTACGTTTGCGATTTTTCAGTGATTTTCTTTTTGACTGATGACTCACTTGAACGTGGTACATCAAGTGAAATAACACACAAACTAATAAAAACCCATAAAATATAGTTTAAAATAAAATGTAGTTTAAAATCTTGGGCAAAGCAATTTTTTTTTTAATTAAGTTATTTTGCACATCAACAGTGACTATTGGAGGTACGTTTATTTCTCGTAATTATTTGGTTAAATTCAATTTTAAAAATATTTAATTCTTCGCATGCAGTCGGCTGTGTCACTTATTCGATAAGTGGAATAGTTTCACCGAAACAACCAGTAGCTTTCCATCGATTCTAAGTGAAGTAATTTTCACTGACTCGAGTAGTTGCATTTGACTACAAATCTGAGGTTTTCCACTGATTCNTCGATTCTAAGTGAAGTAATTTTCACTGACTCGAGTAGTTGCATTTGACTACAAATCTGAGGTTTTCCACTGATTCGAATTTAAAGTGCAAATTTGTGGACTCTGGCTGTATATCTACATAATGTGTATTTTAAGTCTGCTGTTAAAACTAAGGACTATAAAAATTTCGCGATTTTATTTTAGAACATGCTAGATTTCAAACACATATACATTTCTGTCACGTTTGCAATTGAATCAGGGTTTATTAGACACTCCCTGGTGAACTCTGAGCCAATAATAAACCTCCAAGGAAACAAACACCGAATCTCGTTTCATCTAATCTGACGTAAAACTGGGTACACACGAGCATCAACCAATGCACAGAAATGTGGTAGGTGAGTCTTGCGAGTTATTGATTGTTAATTTTTCGATTTTTGTTCAAATCCTACTACAAAACCTAATATTTAATTTATTTTTTTAACTTCTCTGTTATACACAGTGAAATACATTACGAAAATAAAACTCTTTTCCCTACCCAGGTTTGAAAAAAAAAATCGCGCACAGACACTAATATGAATAGAAACTAATAGGTGCATCATGCATCATTCCTTAGAAAATCCATATTTACAATTATACTTCTGGAAAAATCGTGATAGGTGAGTGGATAATCGGTTGGATAGCCAAAAAAATTTCAGAATTCAAATACTGCCACCAGACAAAGTTTTTTTTATATTATTAATCATATTCGTACACAGTGAATCACCCACATAACGGAAGTAAAACTTTTTTCGTTACCCTTTTTTTGCAGATTTAAACGAAAACAAACTTGCACGTTTGCGGTCACGTTCCGTGAATTTACGGAGATTTGTGTAACATTTACGGAGAGAGTGTTATTGAAAAAAAAACGAAGAGACCGTCTTTTTGACACAGATATCTGGATAATTTGTAACCGGTATTTTCCATAATTTTACGGGCATTTTTCTAACAGTGCAGAGTTTTCTAAATTGCTTAATTATCTGCGAACAACACGTAAAAGTAATTTATCCTAAATTCATCAAACTCCAAACATTCCTTATTTTTTACGTTTGTAATGTTATAATTTAGGAAAAACAGAATTTAAGGTCAGTGATTGTACCCCACCGTTAAAAAAAATTTTTTTGAGTCCCGTATACAATATTTTGTGGGAATCCGTCCTCATAAAATATTTTGGCAATGATTACGCTCGAACCTGGATAATCGACATCAAACAACTATAAACTGGCCACAAAAAAAAAATCAGTCGATAAACTTCTACCAACTGGTGAGCCCGTATAAACTGAATATGGGGTAGAGTGTGCATGTCATTAGCGCAGAAACAGTCTGTGTGNCTACCAACTGGTGAGCCCGTATAAACTGAATATGGGGTAGAGTGTGCATGTCATTAGCGCAGAAACAGTCTGTGTGTCACAACATCGAACTGTCTTTCTTCCCACAGAACTGTCAAAAACGAGTGACTTTAACTAAGATTAGAACACTGTTTACTTAAGTAAGTGCTTTGATACGCTAGTAAGCCATTTTTATTTTAAGTATTATCAATTCAATAAATACATCCATTTGCGAAAAACATTGATTGCTCTGGAAATGCCATCGCAGGGGCACGTGCGTGGGTTCAAGCACAGTACATAGTAGTATGTATGCAGAAAGTATCGAAATATTGTACCACATCAAGCATTTACTGCTAAATTTACAGGACGCACTTAGTATGTAGTTGGGCCAACCCGTGGCACGGATACAGGTGGCGATACGGTCACGCATGGAGGCATACAGGCATCGGACGTTCTCCTGTGGAAGATCCTGCCACAGTTGCGCGAACTAGCCCTCTAAATCCTCCGCAGTTTTCGCTGGCCAAAGTTGCCGTCCAATCTGGTACCAAACGTTCTCGATGGGCGATAGGTAGGGCCAGTGACTTTTCGCGTGAAAATCGGAGGACACAGTAGATTTAAATTCTATACACACACCTCAGCTGTTGTTATATCTCCATCAGCTGCTGGTACCATGTCCATCTTTGACCAAGCCACTCAGGACTAAGTAACTCCGTCACTGAACCTTCGTGATTCGTGCGCGAACTGTTAACATGGGTCAAAACATTATTTTAGCCAATCAAAGAAACTGGACGACCCTACAGTGCTTTGGACTGTATCATGTCTCGAAATCTTTTCGCGTGATATCACTGCCCCTAGCGATAGGTCTTGGGAGCTTGCTGGCCAAAGAAGCATGTCGAAATCACGAAGGCAGGCCAGAGATATCCGTGCTGTGTGAGGCCGGACATTATCCTGCTGTAAAATGGGGTTGTCGAGCTGCACCAGGAAGGGGGAGGAGGGGGCACACATGGTCGCAGAAGTTCCTGGACGTATCGCCGCGCCATCAGATCTCCACCAGTGGAGTGCGAGAATAGTAGGAAACGGCGACGCACTCCATGATACCTCTCGTCGGGACGGTGTGCCGCTCCACAACGAAGCGTGAATCTCGGCACGCTGGCCAGGACGTCTCCAGACTCGAATTCGGCAGTCGACTGTATCAAGACAGAACCGTGATTCGTCGCTGAACACCACTCGTCGGCAATCCGCAAGCCGCCGTGCTGCCCACTCCCGGCAGGAGGTCACACGCGTGCTCGGCGATGCTCGGGTCGTAATGGCAAACGTCGTGTACTAAGGGACGCCGCGACGACAGATCCCGCTCTGATAACTGCCTGGATACGTTATTGATGGATTCAGGCGTATCCCCAGCTGCCGTGACATGTCCCTGGATGGTGCGCGGCTACGCTTGTGCAGTGCTTACAGTTTGTCGCACGATGAGACCGTCCACCCTGCTGGTGGTCCGCCGGGGTCAACCCGAGCCTTCTCAACGGGTGCGTGTACCCTCCTGTTCCCAGTGCGTCCAACGCCGACCCACGGTATAGGCACAGTGGTTAAAGTGTCGAACAATGCGCTGAAACGTCCAAGCAGCCTCTCGGAGGCCAACGATGCGACCTCTCTCAAAATCATCCGGCTGGGCAAAGGCTTGTCGAACGCGCCATCGGAGCAAGCTCTGCGTGTTCACTGAACTAGGCTCTGTGGCTCACGCGCTGCAACCAAGGCCTTATTCGGTGTATTGCAGTTATGAATTATGGAAGGACGTATACGCCCCCTAGTGACAAATCCGCGCAATATAACTGCATTAAACACAAATGGGATACATTTCGGACCATGACTATACTGTGGACAACCTTCGTTATACTCGCGCAATTTTTTCACTCTGGTCAATTTTTTTTGCTAATGAGTGTATTTTTTTTTTTTNGACAACCTTCGTTATACTCGCGCAATTTTTTCACTCTGGTCAATTTTTTTTGCTAATGAGTGTATTTTTTTTTTTTTAAGATAACGTATTCGTATTAAAATCAAATGTTAATAAACGGAACAACGCAGACTCTGTTTGAANTTTTTTTTTTTTTAAGATAACGTATTCGTATTAAAATCAAATGTTAATAAACGGAACAACGCAGACTCTGTTTGAACCATATGCAGAAGACGAAAATTTGTCTAACTCATCTTTAGTCTTTGGGCAAACCAGTCTTATGAACTGGTCGCTTCTTTTTTCAGCTGATCACTTTTCGTGAAGCCGTTCTCACAATTTCTGGTTTGGTGTATATACTATCAAACTTCTTGATAGTGTTTACAAAAAAAAAAAGAGTGACTACATTGATTTTGTAAACACTAAGAAGTTCTGTGGTTTATAGTAAATAATGTTTACCTAACCATAAAAAATATTCCAGGGTAAATTTATACAAGCGTTTTTAGTGCTGCGAAGTTAACGGACAACATGCTCGAACCGAAGTATGTGAGGAATCAATATGGCGGCCGAGGAGATGGGGAGAAGAGAGGCGTGGCGGACGCAGATAACGTTCGAATGACTGTGTAGGCTGGCTGGTGTAGGGACGAAGGAAGAAGGTCGTAAATGGGACCTTCGCGTGGCGCTGCTTTTGGAAGGATTCACGGGAGTGGGGGGAGATGTAGTCCGCCTAATAAAAATACTTGCTGCTTCAGGGGCGCAGCCAGAGATAACGATTCACCACGGGGAGCGGCCATTGTCTGCTGCATGAAATGAGCGCCTAGGCGGCGATGGCATTTTCGCTCCGCGCGAGGTTATTAGCTGTAGTCTCTTCGCGGTATCTAAACACTTCTTGAATCAAACCTTTGAAAAATCACCCCATTTATGACATGTTTGGTTATTTCCTAAATATATCTTGTATCTCGTGCGTTTTATAAGACTGATAACATAAATGGAATTTTTTTTTCTCGTTAAATTGAACTTTTACTTTTATTTTATTCATAAATAATAAAATTTTGTTTATGATTAGTATGAATAAAAACAGAGTGAGAATAGTAATAAATAGTTATTATGCAAAATACTATTACACTGAATGCGAATGAAAGTGGTGCGCTGTCCCTTTGGTGTAATTTTTCAGACTCGGTTAAGCTTTGTTTGCACTAGGTGGATGATGAATATCCTGGAAGTATAAATTTAGCAGGGCTTCAGAATAGTTGGAAGTAACCGTGAATGGACTACAGTAAAATATTGTCTGCAAAATCAGTGTTTGATCGTGTAGGGCTTTGCTGCGCGGATTCCTCAGGGTACAGGAGGTATGTGCAAAGTGGCATCTATATTTTAATACATTGTATTATATCGCACGTGATATAATCCTACTGTTACAGATATGATTTCGCAGGAATTCAGCTGAATTCACGTCAAAGTTTTAGGACCCGTCGCAGTTCTTCCTCATGAACACACGTCACCTTAAACCTTTAGGCGTTAATTTTTTTTCCGAGGTACCCTCAAACAGGCTTTCTTTTACAGNAAATTTTTTTTTTCAGGAATGAAATTTAAAAAATTCACCAAACCATCCCCTCGGCTGTTTCTCAGTTGAGTCATTATTTTCTTCGTATCAAAAAAAGACCCTTCAACAGTGGCTGTTGATATTGGTACAGTCAGTATTTATACTTCAGTATTTTTCAGTACATCATAACCTATAGTAGATTTAATAACATAGTTTAACGTAGATACATTCTCGTTCACGTTGGAGGCCAAACTTTTAAAGACTAAAGATATGCTTGCAGATGATCTTAGCATGCGCCATGTAAATATTGGCAGAGTATGTTAAAATATTAAACATTTCAACACATTCATCAGATGTTAACACACGCTGCCAGCGTTTACATGGTAGACACCAAGAGCATTTTCAAGCAGCTGTGAAGTAATTTAAATGTTTACCTTCAGTCTTACGACAGTGCATCGCCTATGTTCTTCAGTCTTATTAGTTATGATGAACTTTACAATACAAGTGAAAAAAATACTGACTGTACCAATACCAACAGCCATGGCTTAAGGCCCTTTATTGCTACGAGCATACTGAAGCAGACTCCGATGGAAAACAGGCTAGGAGATAGCTCATGGGATCACTACATGAAGATTTCAATTGAAGGGCACACAGCGTTCATTACACGTGCAATTACTTGAGGTGAGGTCCGCTTAAACACGTGTCAGCACCTCCTCTTCGAATCCCCGGGTGTGTACGCGACGTTCTCGTGTCATCAGATCTCTCTCCTCGTCGTTGAAACGAATCACAGTCTCCCGTGACCGCCGATCGACGGAAATAATAACTCGCCGTGATGGATGGCGCCTGTTGGGAAATCGTTCCCTGTACAGCCTTTCCGTAGCAAGGACACGAGGCGGATGCCTGCAAGTTCTGCGAAACTGTACCGGCGATGCGCACATCGTACTGCACGACTCTGCCACCGCCGAACTCTCGCACGCCCCCGGGAGGCCCGTGCCGTCACGAGACCAGGAACCGAGGTTCCCAAAACTCGCGAAGCGAGTTTGCGAAACTATTCGCAGCCTTTCAGACTTGGGGTCTGACCACTGAGCCGGCGACGGGTTGCCGTGTGTATGTTTAAGCTGGGCTCCGGGCCCGTATTAAGGCGCCCGTCTACCTGGAACTTTTTCCCACGTTTAGGCCGAGAAGCGCGGGAGCGATAAGGGCGACACTGCCACGCGCATCAAGTACGCCATCGCCGCTAAGCGCAAGGCTCTGAACTGGCGTGCAGTGTTCTCGTCGTGCTGCGTGTACCTATGGGACTTTCAGCTGTGACCATATTATTTTATTAGTAGGAAGTCTTTAGCAAGGTTCAGTGCAGGCCCCTATAGTAGTTTCGTATGTATCTGATGCGTGCATTTTGAGCTACAGCGCCTTGGGAAGGCCGTTTTTAGTGGTTTTGGAGTACTCTGAATTGATGTTTCTAACGTACGTGATATTTTGAAAGTACTTAACAGCCCTCGTCTGAAGTGTGTGTTCTTTTCGTAGATCAGCACGTTGGGCGCACGCTTAATAGTTTCGTTGAAAAACGTGTATTTGGAACACTCTGCAACGCAGTTCAAGCGCCAGGTAGACGGGCGCCTTAATAGCTGTTAACCACTGTCGCTACCTAAGTAAATTTACGTGTACGTGTGCCAACGAGGGATCGAAGCTCCCCCACCAGCCTCCCGAATGGCGTGTTGTAGCGTCGCGACGCCTGTAGAGCATTTTGCAGTTTTTTTTGCAAGTGGTTAGTTAAAACTCGCGTGTAGTGTGTCGTCGAGTCCCTACAACCCCGAGTCACTGCTCATCGACAAGCCAGCTTGTCACGTCAGTCCTTTGGGCACTGCGAGGCAGGGCACGACTCTGCGAATGAAAGGAAAAAGTCTCATAACACGCACGTGCTGTGGCACTGTGGGGACGAGTGAGCTACCTTCTGGGCAACAGGCGAACCACAAACACATCATGGGTCGCCTTCATGTTTATGCCCATATCTCCTTTCGCTGGCCACACGTTCCCTATATCACAACGCCCCGTGTAGCCGGCCCCTATTCCCAGTTTCATTTTTGCACGCTTGTACTGAAACATTCTGTATATCATTTTGAAAAGTAAAATGATCACTTATCTGAATGAAGCCAACATGATTTTTCACATCCCCCTCCCCCAATTTTTTGTTTTTTTTTTATAAATACCACCCCGGGAAATTTTTTATGAGAGATATACTACCCTTGACTGTTCGGCCCACGACTCACATATCCAGAGATTCGTACGTGAATTTGGACCCTTTCAGACCCATTGTAATTTATGGTTTCAAGTGTATGATGTGTGCTGTACTCAAGTCGACACAACACTAGTTGCGTCGTCGCCGCGAATGAGCTGTGGGCTATATGTTTGGCTACAGTTACACGAGCCTATTATGACATAGACCAGTAAGTCGGTTTGAGAACCGCTTACCCACAGGACATTTGATCATCGAGCTTTGCAGTGTGCAGAACAGACCAAAAATTACCTACACGTATGTAATGTACACAATTGTGTGCACTGGGTCTGGATGGGTCAACCTTTTCAGACCACCTTGGTTTATGGTTTAAAGTGTTGCGAATAAGTAAATTTGTGACGCGTGCTGTACACAGCNTCGGTTTATGGTTTAAAGTGATGCGAATATGTAAATTTGTGACGCGTGCTGTACACAACACTTGTTTCGATATCGCAACCAATGAGGTGTAGGCTTTGTATATGTCTATAGTAACACGAACCATAAGTAACCTAGAACAGTGACCTGGATTACGAACCAATCACAAGGAAGATAGTTGGGCACTGGCCCTCNTAGAACAGTGACCTGGATTACGAACCAATCACAAGGAAGATAGTTGGGCACTGGCCCTCGTAGCGTACAGCATTGGCCAAGAAAAATCTTCCTATGCGCAATGTACATAGTTGTGAGCATTGGGTCGGAATGGGTTCAATTTATGCTGGACTCTTGTGATACCTTCAGTTCTAGATTTCATTTTGATTTTTCATTTGATTTATAATTTTGCCTATTCACATGAAATATATTACATTGACAGAGACAACAACAAAATATTAACAATTCATAACACGCCAGCCAGAATTATAAGCTCTTCCTTTGTAACGGAAATGACTAGACCATGATGAAAAGTACAAAGTACGTCAGGAATTACTGCAACATATTTTAGTTTCACGCTGAATACCAAAATTCTTAGGTTGTCGTCGGTAAGGTTTATTTATGTAACCCATCACTTGATAAATGTGTGCAATATAGATTAAAGAATCTACTTTTTATATGAGATGTCAAAAATAATTTTCTGGTTCATTCATTTTTACATAATTATAGACCGCACATTAAGCTGAAATATTACGTAATAAAATTTAAATATAATTATAAATTTAACAAAATAATTAACTATCTAACAGTGTTGGGTGTTATCATTTACTTGATATGTTCATCTGAACAAGCAAAAAATTACAGAATTAATTAGGTTTTAATAACATACGTAGATNTATCATTTACTTGATATGTTCATCTGAACAAGCAAAAAATTACAGAATTAATTAGGTTTTAATAACATACGTAGATGTAATTACTCAGGTTAAATTTAACATTTAACCTTTGAGGCACTCTTTACCAAAAAATTCTTTATTTTACATTTGTACGAAATACCATTCAACGTATAGATATTAGTTGCAAGTCCTTTTTCTTTCCTAACATAAAATCGCATTGTTTTTGCCTTATAGTAAGTCGAAATCAGAATTTTTGAGTTTGGGTATTGTACAAATAAAATTACGAAAATATTTACAAAACATTTTACAAGGGTGACTGAAATGTCATATCTTAATTAATTTTAAAGTATGCTTAGAAAAATTGACTATACAAACAATTATAGACTGCTGCAAATCAAAAATACCCAAAAAATTCCTGATTTTAAGCAATTTTTAAAATTTGCAAAAATAAATTTCATAGCATGAGTTTAAACATATTTTGAAATAACTGTAGTTTGGTATTTTAATGTGAATTTCTCTAACTTATGTAGGTGAGCTAGTTTTTCTTTTTTGTAGGCCCCAAAAAAAACAAAGTGGTGATTTTGACATTCCATATGCCAAAATTATAAAGTCAAACATTTTTGTGCTATTAAATAGTACTATTTAATAATGTATACAAGTTGAAGGGCATTTCGCAAAAATTTGAAATAATAATTTTATTTGGTAACAAGCACCAATAAAATTTAATTTTATATAATATTATTTTAAACTTTACATTTTAATGAATCAAAGCAAAGCAACTATTTTAAAATCTCAATTTTTTTTAAAGCTAAAAATTTAAACTCACAAAAATTTTAAATAAAATAAACCAATTCACACCTACTGAATAATCATGTATGCTATTCCGTGTATATTGGATATAGCGTAAACCATGTTACTGTATCATATAGGCCAGCGATACAAATAAAGTATTATTATGCACGAAAATGTGTTGTATAATATGCTATAGATAATAATGGGCATTGATTTCGATAACGACTTACTATAAAGTTAATGTTCGAATAATATTTTAACTGCGGCAATAGTTTCTACAAAATTGGACGTGAACCGTAGCATAAGTCGAAGTTCAATTGGGCGATAAACAAATCGAGTTTGAGATTTTAGGCCACACGGAAACTTGAAAATATTGTACGGCGACGGCTTGGGCGTCAGAGGCTATATGAGCACTGATCATTCAACGAACATTTCCCGAGAGCGAAACTGTTATAGGGATCCAGATGCCAGTTGCGTGAATCCTTGAGTGGCGTTCAGCGCAAAGCCGCTATCTCCCAGCAGGAGCTGGTTCCGCTGATCGAGGCGTTGAGATAGAACGGTACTTCTGTGCGCAGTCACCATTCGCCTGGAAGATATCAGTTAAAATTAGCACACGTCCTGTAATTAAGCTCTGTTATCGTCAGAAGATTTCATGACCTTACCATCCAAAAACACTTCAACTATGCCGTGATTTTGTGATTGATTGAGAATTTTTTTTTGCATGTCTAAGCTGTACGCACGTGATTTACGAACGTTAAGTGAGTTGTCCCTGTAATTTCATCCTGAGAGTCTCTTTAAGATAGTCTAATGCTTTGCCTAACAAAGATCTATCAGTTTCTTAAGAAATCCTCAAGGCATTTGAGTGCAGTGTTTCAAACTGTATTCATACAAAGCACTTCAATAAAATATGTAATATGCTGACAGTAATTAAAAATTTTTGTTTTGACATTACATATATTATTAACTAAAAATTTTTCCCGCGAATCATTTTGCTGACTTCTAAGAAACTAAAATGTTCATTTTAGTCTGTAATGTTTACTGAAATGAATATTTTGAGGAGACTGTCCGTAGTTTAGCTGGAACTAAACTTAATATGTAAGTTATGAAAATTTATAAAAAAAAGAAAAACTCGCACTAAATTCCAAGAAAATTGCAGATAACAAGAAGAAATTTCCTGTAGTGATGACTATAAGCGAGGCACGTTGAGGTTGTTTTAAATTCCTACAAATGTGTACCGAATTTTTTGCAGCAGTACAGATTCATTTGTACTTTAGTACACTGTTACAAAAATTGTCCGTAAAATTACGGAAAATACCAGTTACAAATTATCCAGACATCTGCGTTAAATTACGGTCTCTTTGTTTCTTGCAATAACGTTCTCGCCATAAATTTCACGTAAATCTCCGTGAATTCACGGAACGTGTCCACAAACTTGCAAGTTTTTTTTTTTTTAATCTTTTCTTTATGAAAGGAGGTAACAAAAAATGTTTTTCTTTCGTTATGTAGGTAACTCACTGTGAATAAAAACGACTATAAAAATTTTAAAAATTTGTGCGGTGGTGGGATTTGAACTCTGAAATTTTTTTGGCAATCCAACACATTATCCACTCACCTACCACGCTTTGACAAGAAGAAGTATTGTAAATATGACTTTTCTAAGAAATGATGCATGTACTTATCAGTTTCTAGGCATGTTAGTGAGTGCGGGCGATTTTTTTTTTTTTTGAAACCTGGGTAGGGAAAAGAGTTTTATTTTCGTAATGTATTTCACTGTGTATAACAGAGAAGTTAAAAAAAATTAAATATTTAGTTTTGTAGTAGGATTTGAACCAAATCGAAAAATTAACAATCAATAACTTGCAAGACTCACCTACTACACATTTAAACGAAGTATTTTGTAAATATGGATTTTACATGAATGTGTCGAACGCGCCTGTCCTAGTTTCAAGTCGTGTTAGAGCGCTTGCTATATTTGCGGTTTATAAAACGAGGTTACGTACATATTGTTCTATTTTCGTCATGTGCGTGTTTCACTGTGTATACAGAAGGTTTTCTCCTGTAGCGGAATTTGAACAAAAATCAACGATTTGGCACTCAATGAGTGGTTCGCCACTCACCTACCACTATTTAACACTAAGTAGTATTGTGAAGATGGGATTTTATACGCTTCAGGTATCCTCTGCATTGTTCGTGTCTCAAAATCGAAGCCGTAAGAATACGAAGAGCTTCCGTATTCTATATTTACGGTGCTCATCTCCGTTATTAGTCATTAGGAAGTGCCTTTCCGTGAATCAACTCTAAATATCCCTAAAAGTTTCCGTAAATCTACAGACATTTCTAATAGTGTAACTGAAATCGTTAAACGCCTGTTTTTTTAAAAACTCAGTTTTTCACTTACGTACCCCTTCTTCCCGGAAATTCTTCGATTCTATTGCGTCGCTTCATCGACGTGTAGACATCAGTCATCAAGCCACATGTTATGTTGACTTATACGTTTGGTAGAAAGCTGCACAATTTTCCAGAAATTATAAACTTAGAGGGACTTTCCCAAAGTGCACAATTAACAACGATCCACCTGTGGCAAACAAATATACCTCGACTGAGAAAACTCTTCGAAAAACCTGCAGATATGTCGAAACAACTAGAAAAATTAACCCTTTCAGTCACTGCATTATATAACAAGTGATGCGAACGTGTAATATTTTGATTCTTGCTTTGCTTACTCTGATTCGACGCTTACTTCATTCAAGCTACCAATGAAGTATGCGCTTGTTGGATCAGAGACATTGGGAAACCACTCACAAACCAGAGCTTTAGAAATTTCCATAGGCTAAATCGCATTGCCCACAGCACACGCTGCGCTAGACGGTTAACGGGGCCGCGGTGGTGTAATTGTTAGACTACTAGCCTCCCGCCTAGGCCAACCGGGTTGGATTCCCGTTGGGGGTCGCCCCCCGGATTTTTGCTGGTGGGAATCGTGTCGGACGATGCCGCTGGTCGGTGGCATTTTACTCGGGGTTCTCCCGGTTTCCCCCCGCCTTTTCATTCCGGTACTGCTCCGTGCTCACCGCAATCACTCTCGTCAGTTCTCAAGCTCTTAAGAGCCGCTCAAACCTCTTCACTCGCTAGACCATGAACTTTGCCACGTACAGATCTTGTAGTGCGTTTCCTTCCTCTGCTGTGTGACTGCTGTAGTGAACATAGCGACTGGAAGGATCACGTGTCGATGCAATGCAACATCTGACAATGTCACCTCCAAGCGGGAGTTACTGTTCCCAGCAAGATTTAAAAAAAAAAATCCTCGAGCTAAAACTTTTGTCATGCGCGACATCTGGCGGACGCGTGACTTACCCGGAGACCAACCTGGGCGATGACTGGGAATTATCAACAGCTATGTTGTCGGTGGTTAAAATTTTTTAAAAAGGATAATAAAGAAAACCAGGAGCCTTATCGCGGCAGCCATCGCATCGCACAATACAGTTCCACGGCGAAAGACCCGGTCACCGGCTTCCTTCCAGAAATTATGAATCGAATAAAAAAAAAAATGTTGTTATTCCCGGAGTGTAATTTCCTCAGACATTGACAATGGCGGCGGGACAGGTACCTACAAGGGTTGGCAGAAGGGTGGTGCTATCGACGGTTCTTGCTCCGGAGAGGGGGTGGTAATGGCGGGATGCGGGAGGATAAGCACCCCCTCGCCGCTCGGGGATCTTTCTCCACCCTGCCACCGTAATGGGCTGCCGCTGGTAATTAATAATAACAACTGTGGGTTGGGTGGGTCCGGGAGGGGGGTGGGGGG
>NQII01002440.1:292151-311641 GCA_002778355.1 Clitarchus hookeri | reverse complement strand
GTTCACGCGATCTTCGACCAATCGCGGGGGCGACTTTGTTTTCCTTTCCGTCAATCCGTCAAGTATTTCTCAAAACTTCAACTTTCGACGGACCGACGGGACGGATGGGCCACCGCCTTCTGACGACATTCCCTAGACGCTAACACGCACTTTGAATTAAAATGCAAGGTGGTGGATCTGTGTATATTATTTTTGGTGGTAAATTCAGGAATTTAAAATGTAAACAATAATTCAGTACCAATTATTTCCCCAAAATGTTCTCTCTTGAAAATGTATTTCCAACCAAAATATACCTCCAACCAAAGAAATATTACGATGTTAAGTTGTCACGCTGAAATTTCGCCATACAGAAGGATTGACGGACGACGGATTGTCGTGAGTGGCTGTCAGTTGATGGACGAAAAAGCAGACGGATGACTGACTGACGGATGGGTGACTGACGGAAGCGACGGGTGGTTGTGAGTCGAGCTTCAGGGACCAGCAAAATTCGCTGTATTTCCTGGCAGCACGCTGTAATTCATCGTCCTATACATATTCGGGTCGGTGCCATTCGTTTATTGGCTTCTGCAGCAGTGAGGACACATTTGTTCCCTTTTAACTTGGTTGGACGTGATTGGACCAGCCTCTCGTTAGTGGTTTCCTATTGGCCGAAAGCCGTCCAGGTGCGTGTCCAAACAAGCTGTAGTCCAATGACAAACGTAATACAAAAGCACAAGTATTTTGAAGCCTAGTCTGTCTTGAAAAAATAACACGATTTATGCACGTCTCTAGTAACATTCTATTCGCGTTTTCTTCACATTAAAAAAAAAAATCAAACCTTTGAAAAATTACCCTATGTATGACGTGTGTAGTTGTTTCTTAAATATGCCATATATGGAGCGACCTGTTCTTTGGCGAAAATATTTACGTGGAGGCTAGACTTCATTATCCCACATTCATTTTTGCAGCCTTCCTTTGGCTATTCGCCGCCTGTCTGTGCGTGAAGACTGACTGCTACTCGAGTGAGCCAATCAGAATTAAGTTTCTCCTGTGCTGACCGTCCGTGGTACGTGGGCAGACAGATGAGACGAGTGACAATTCAAATTTATCCAATCACGAAAGTCGTTATGAACTAAAGTGCGTTGGAACACAATTTGTTCTGAAATATTTTGGCGGAAAACAGGTGCCCCTAAGTCATATATAACAAGCGTTTTATATTTTGTTTCGTTGAATCAAACGTTTTACATAAATTCTGTCAGTAAATAATAATATCTCATTTATAATTAGTGTGAATAAAAACTGCGAGAAAGTAAATGCGTTGGTAACGCCTAGTAGGAAATAGATCTAACGCGAAATATTACTACACCGAGTGCGCACGAATGCGGTGCGTCATCCCGACGGTGTAATTTTCTAGAATTTGTTAAGCGATGTTTGCATGAGGCGGAGGAATATCCCGGAAGTAGAACATTAGCATGGCTTCATAAGGGTAGGAAGTACCCGTGAAAAACCTATACATTCCTCTCGAAGAAGTTCAGACCCGTTCAAACAGATCGCAGCACTGCTTCCTTTTTTTGTCTGTGGCAGCAGTAAATATTTGTAGTAATAACTGCCAAGTGCGTGCTCGCTGTTACCAGATGGTTTTTAAATTTGATTTTTTTTAGTGTGATTAGTGTAAGCTAGTATTCCGTATGCTGTGTAAATTTCTCTTATTTTCAAATGTGATTTTCGACACCTGAAAAATTCGAGTGTTCAATGACCTCGAGGCTATACTCCACTGTCGCATGTAAAATCATGCAAATATCACTGTTCATTGGACGCTTGTTGTATTAACGGAAGACGGTGATTGGGTCTGCATTTTATTGTGTGTTTAATTATTGGTTCAGAGTTGTCCAGGAGGTTTAGACTAACGGGTGAGCAGATAGCATAAGCAATACACACGTACGAGGTTTTGAATTCTAGCTTGTTCTTAAATGAAACCGTTAATTTTTCAGGTCTCTTAGTTATTATCTTGCATAAATAACGTATTTCGATGTTTTTTAAAACGTGTTGTGTATCGGATTGTGAAGATCGGGGAAGTGTTTTTTGTTGCGTAGTTACGATCTCCTGCGACAAAGGGGTTGATATAGCATCGTTTTTTTGAAGAACTCCAATTTCTAACATAAATCCTTGTTATGTAGTTTTATTTCGAAATTTAGTTTATTTAAATAGCATTCATGATGTCCAAATGCCCTTGTGAAAATGTGAACTTTTTACAAGCAGAAAATAACTGACAAAAACATTGTGGAGAAAAAATGGAGGATTACTATAAGAACGGTTTATTACATAACATCAACATTTATAAAAATAAAATGTTTTTGAGAAAAAAATTTGTATAAGAACTACTAACTATAATTTTAATTTTTATAAAATCGTGGGTATTTCCGAAGTTATTTGAAGGATAAATATTTACAATTCCATAAACTAGTGAAGTTCAGTTGATTTTCATTTGTGGCATAGTGGACTTCTCTGACTAAGTGTTGGCAACACTGGAAACCATAGACCGTACGCTGCTTGCGGAAATTCAACAGCGGCGTCTACTATGCGTATTGAAAACATTGTTCCTCTTTAATTTTTTTAGAAGTCTTTTAACTTTCATGCATGACGCGAGTTTAAAATTTTGGGTTTCTGGTTTAGGTTAATAACTATATAAAGACTGGAAAATGGCGAAAATGTATTATGCCAATCCGAAAACACTGAAGCGTCTTAATTCTTTTAAAACAGAATAATGTGTTTTTTTATTGGCTCAGCTTTTGCCAGACAATCATAAACGTTTGGTTTTAGAGTAACATAATTTTAATTGGACAGGTGGATTCGGATAACTATTTCATAATAACGAGAAAAAAAAAATATTACACGTGCAAAGTACGTTGAAACAGAAGGAGCAGTCAAAATTCAGCTACAAAACATAATCTCTATTAATTACAAACTTTGAAATCAACAATAAAGAAACCTTTGTTTATATTTATGACAGAGAATAACAAAAATTTGTTATATTCCTTAAATGCTTTTATTAAAAATATAATGTTTTAATTGGAGGCTAATTAATTCGGCTTATGTTTTGTTTATACAGATTCCAGTAATAATGTGCGTAGTAAAATTATGCCTAATTTCACAAAAACTTCACAGAGTCACGTAACAGATGCATGAATACGAATTAATGAATAGTGGTCATTATGTCCATTGCTAGATTAATTTTCACATTTGGCGGAAAGGTATATTTTGGGCTGAAAACAACTAAGCAGTGTTTTCAAAAGTTCTGAATTAAAGACGGAATGTCAATATAAATCTTGAATGCAAGAAATTACACTTGTTTTGAGGGCGTACTTAATTCGCATAAGTGGGATTAGGTTGTTTTTTTATTGTTGCTTATGCACGGTACAACAGGCGGCCGTTTAGGGAAGAGTCTTATTATTAAGTAAATAATACCTTATGTTAAACCTTAAAGAGCACAGACATTGCATGCAGAATTGACGTGGAAGCTGATTCTCATACCAACTTCCAAGAATATCAAGAAAAAAAAGTTGACCTGTAGAAATACTTGATATTTCTTGACACCATAGTGTCGTTCACTCCACTTTCACTTGTTTAGATTGCAAACTAGCACTGAAAATTGCTAAAGGGTGTAATTTTTTTTAGTGCTATGCTTCATTTAGAAATATAAATTGTTTTTTAAACTGCTTATATTGCGTGCCTGCCAAGTACGTTTATTAAGTATCACGCAAAAGAGAACAATGCGTTCACGAAACTGTGGCGAAATGTTAATGAGTTCCAAGAACGCAGTCTCGTGAAGTAATATCTTTCTGTGGTATTTTCCCGCTGCCTCGTCGCTTCGCAAATACCAGCGCAGGCAGATCATTAGCAGTGGTGCTTCCAGGACACATATTAGCCAACAAATTGCGTATGCCTGGAGCGAAGTTATAATCATTCGGTTCTGCTCCATCGCGCTGTTTGCACGTACCACTAGTCATTACTCTAAGTGGTGTCTTTGAATGCAGCATCCTGCATGCACCCCAAGTCTTAGTTGTGTTACTTCTTTTGGAGTCTCCAGCGGACGTGCAGGATAGAACATCACGCTCAGTGCAAGCATCTATGGTCTATACCCACGAGGCTGAATACTATCTACGATTGATTTGGCGCCAAGCTTCGAGGTCGTTTGAGAGTCTGAATTTTTTTCAACGATTTAAGTTTACTACGTTCCGAGCCACATATCTGAACTCACGTTGACCTTAACTATGGGACAGCGTACCATATTATCGGTATTTCATACGATAAATCCCCAATACGTACTATAATGCGCTACGCACCACCTAAGCTTACCTTCCGGTCTGCAATGTACATGGTTTGGTCAATTGAAACGACCACTGGAGGCTAAGCTTCTTTCGAAGCCACGCTGTACGAGACAAAGCAAATGTGTAGTTGAAGTAATTAATAATATTTAACTTTTTTAAGAAAGTGTGCTTTCAGACAGAAAAGAATAATGCGGTTACAATTTGTTTGCAGTCTTCAATCATTAATTGTAATAAATTGAATATTATAATTTATAGATGGAATGCAAGTCAAAGTTCAATTTAGCCTGAAATAAGGTACTTTTATGTTAACACAAGTATAAAACGCTTGTGATAAATGACATATTTAGGAACCAGTTAATTAAGCACGTCTGATGCAAAAAGTGGAAGAAACCGTGAATAGACTATGCTGTGCAACTTGCGTGAGTATTCTACCCAATTTTCCCCCACTACGCCCGTGGCCCTACCATAGACTAAAGATGAGGTAGACCGCTTATTCGTCTTCTGCGCATGTACCCAACATTGACCTACCGCAATCATACACAACTGTCAAAGTCACGTGGTCAACACTGATGAACGTGTTGGTTTGTATCTTAATTTTTAAATGGGAAGCACTCTTATGTAAATAAAATACTTTTACCAATTAAAATCTAATCAAACTGCATTACAAATTGGTTAGAGGAAGTTTACAAACATCTCAAAGTACTTGTTTACGAAACAGTATTCTAGCGTCAAATCCAATCCACGCCGTTTTTGCAAGTCGCACCGGCAGAAAAGCAGTGCGTTCATTGTTGGGACACGGAGATCGGTCGTGCGCAGCAAGCAGAGATCCGTCTGCCTCGGTCTTTTCTCTATGGCCCCAACCCAGCTAGCGCGATCTGGCCCGTGACGTCATCGCGACGCGCCGGGCCGTGCCGAATCCGGTCTCGGGAGTATCGCGCAGGCACCGCGCGCGACCTGTCAACTTCACGCCAACGGCTGAAGGACGACGTGCGACGGACACGTGGCAGGGGTGGCCAAGCTCCGGTACCTTCGCAAGTGTATATTTGCTCGCGGGCGGAGCGTTGATGATTCGCCGACGGCGAGGCGGCTGCAGCCAGGATAGCAGTCATAGTTAGGGCCAGTGACTTTTCGCGTAAAAATCGGAGCACACAGTAGACTTCAATACTATATACACACCTCAGCTGTTGTTATACCTCCATTGGCTGCTGGTGCCGTGTCCGTCTTCGACCAAGCCACTCAGGACTAAGTAACTCCGGCACTGTACCTTCGTGACTCGTACGCAAACGGTTAACACGCGCCAGAACATTTTTTAGCCAATCAAAGAAGCTGGACGACCCTACAGTGCTTTGGAATGTATATCTTGTCTCGAAATCTTTTCGCAAAATATCACTGCCCCTAGTCATAGTCTATTCGCTGTTTGTGCACACNCGTCTTCGACCAAGCCACTCAGGACTAAGTAACTCCGGCACTGTACCTTCGTGATTCGTACGCAAACGGTTAACACGCGCCAGAACATTTTTTAGCCAATCAAAGAAGCTGGACGACCCTACAGTGCTTTGGACTGTATATCTTGTCTCGAAATCTTTTCGCAAAATATCACTGCCCCTAGTCATAGTCTATTCGCTGTTTGTGCACACTTTTTTTTTTAAATCAAACCTTTGACAAAAACATCCCATGTATGACGTGTTTGGCATGTATCACAGGCGTTCTATGTGTTAACGTAACATTGCCTTATTTGTGGGTAAATCTTACTTTCAATTGTATTCCATCTATAGATTATAATATTTAATTTATAACTAATACGAATAAAGATAGAGAGAAAATAGGTACTTATGCAAAACATTATTACACTGAGTGCGCACGAATGCGGTGCTTTTGCACCTCTGGTGTGATTTTCTAAGCTTTGTTTGCACGAGACGAAGGAATATCATGGAATTATAACTTAAGCAAGGCTTCAGGAAAGTTGGAAGTAACCGTGAATGGAGTATACGTATAAACTGTTCGCAATAAACTGAGAACTATCGATAGCTGAGCTAAAACATCTACTTGTACACATTGTGTATTCTTGTACCATATGTCAAATTAACATTGCCATAACCATACGTCGGTCAAGTTAATCTGTGAAATTATTATAAATGTAAGTATCTTACTAAAACATCTAATTATTATGCTCATAGCCATTGAAAATACTGAAAGCAAAAGGAATCATTACTGTATTTACGAATGTTTGCCTAAGACTTTTAATTCGGCGTTAAAACGTGGAACTAATTTATCTCCGTCGTTACCTCAGTGTGTCCATTATATTATATATAGGGAGGGGCAGTGACATTTTTCAAAGGTTGATTTCAAAAGTGCTTAGTTAAACTTGAACGGCCTATAGCGGCTTTACCGTTGGAGACACACGTAAAGTGGCTTACACAAAATGTCAAATTCGTTTCTAAGTGAAGTTTGCATGTGCTACGTGGGGACGAATCAAGACTTTTTTTACTACACGCAAAGATATGTTTTATCCCCCCCTAGGCAGGCTTTTCTTCCTTTTTTCCTCTACACATCCAAATACTCTTCATCACAAATCTTCCCCTTTTCTAACTTTATCTCTCTTACAAAAAGTTAGTGGTAGCAACTTTCAAAACCGATTATGAATTATTTAATTTCTTTTAAATACTCCGGAGAAATTTTAATTCAGGCAGTGCACTAATATATATAAAAATAATATGCAATTCGCTTTTATTAATTTTTTTTAACTAATACAATTAACTGCACGAAATATGCACAAACAAACTTTACAGTTTGCGTATATCGGAAATTAAAAATGGACGCACAGATTAATAAAGAATTGGGGTAAAGTAAGAAAGCTTCCTTGGAGAAGTGAAAGCTATGGGATTGTCATCCCATGTATGACGTGTTCGGTTGTTATCTAAATATGTCATGTACCACAAGCGTTTTGTACTTCTGTTAACATAAACGTATCTTATTTTTGGTTAAATAAACTTTTACTTATGTTTTGTATGTAAATTTAAAAATTTAATTTATAATTAATTTTGAATTAAAAAAAAAGAGAAAATAGCTGTGTCGGTATACCTAGTAAGAAATAGTTGTCATGCAAAATTTTATTGAACAGAGTGCGCAAGAATGCGGTGCGATGTCCCTTTGGTGTCATTTTCTATACTTGGGTTAAGCTTAGTTTGCGTGAGGTGGNACGTGTTCGGTTGTTATCTAAATATGTCATGTACCACAAGCGTTTTGTACTTCTGTTAACATAAACGTATCTTATTCTTGGTTAAATAAACTTTTACTTATGTTTTGTATGTAAATTTAAAAATTAAATTTATAATTAATTTTGAATTAAAAAAAAGAGAAAATAGCTGTGTCGGTATACCTAGTAAGAAATAGTTGTCATGCAAAATTTTATTGAACAGATNAATAGTTGTCATGCAAAATTTTATTGAACAGAGTGCGCAAGAATGCGGTGCGATGTCCCTTTGGTGTCATTTTCTATACTTGGGTTAAGCTTAGTTTGCGTGAGGTGGAGGAATATCCTGGAAGTAGAACTTAAGCAAAGATCCAGAAAAGTTAGAAGTAACCGCGAATGGGCTATAGCTATTCTGTGACCGTATCCACGATACTTATTGTCAGTGCTGTACACAACGAGGGGGCCGGTGCTCTGAGAGTCTTCCTGCTGGGTAATTTAAACAGATTTAAATAAAAATATCCACATCCTTTCTTCACGTCTTATTTGTTAATCGTTAATGTCAATGCGTGCCGTTCACGATAAAGTGCGCACGTTTGAAACTAACCTTTGAACAATGTCACTGCTCCTACCTGCTTATATTTTTAACGGGGCAGCGACGGCGTAGTGGCCAGGGCGCTCGCCTCCCACCGCGGCGATCCGGGTTCGATCCCCGGAGGGGCTCACTCCCGGATTCTCGCATGTGGANCAAGTGTCAAGAGGACCGCGGTGGCTGACCACTCAACCTCCCACCAAGGCGAACCGGGTTCAATCCTCGGCCGCATAACTCCCGGATTCTCGCATGTGGGAATCGTGCTGGACGATGCCGCTTGCCGGCGGGTTTTCTCGGGATACTCCGGCTTCCCCCGCTCCATTCTAGGGTCTCATTTCTGTCACGCCCGGGGATGACGGTCACCTACGGGTCCCAGCTGAAAATACCGTCACTCGAAGGGTGTTGCCTTGCCCTGGGTGCACTGCCCACACGCCATTTTTTTATATATAGTATATTTTTAACTGTAACACTGACTGTCACGCGCCCGATAAAGTTTGTAACTACGGAGGGAAAGTAGTTCCATGACCTTGATCTTGACGTTGAATTGAAAGTGTTAGGCGACTATTTGTGAATGTTAAAAATTGTTTTATTTTAATTTACCTTTTTCTTAATGCGTAAACGATTTTCTTAATGAGCAAAGTGCAACAATTAGCAAATTTACAATATATTTAGTGTTGTAAAAATTTGACACTTCCCCTTGATCGACGTAGGAATTAAGTGACAAGGCCCGTTTCAATGTGTAGAGATGATGAAAAATCACAAAAAAAAATTTTGAGCCAACATATCTTTTGTAGCACTAGTTTATTCTTTCATGATTGGATGGACAAGGTTCTGACTCGGCGAAGCGGTTTTGCAGACCAATCGCGAACGTTCTTCCATGTAGTATCATCGTCCTCGTTGGCCTAGATAAATGGGGTAGTAGCTTCATACAAGTATGACAGCAAATAAGGAAGTAAAACTGTCCGGCATGTGCACAGTACGAGGAGTCCTAGCAAGCAGTCAACCTTTCCCGCTATATACCATCATCTCTAACATCACAGGCAGGGCTTTCCAAAGTGCTCAGTTCACCGTGTACAACTTACATCACAGAGTACGCAGCACATTGCCCACTTATTTTCACACCAAAATATCACGTAATTGCAACACATGAGTTCACAAATTAATTTGACTCTGAAAGAGTTTTTTTTTAATGAAGAAGTATTCTTATGATGTTTCTTTTGTACTTCAAAAATCACAAGAGGCGGAGAAGTGAGCTGCCATTAAACTTCCCCACACTGGAAAAAAAAAAAAAAAACCTAGGGTCGACTATGGTTCGAGCCGAAACAAAACAGTCACGTGACTGGCCATTACCTCCGATGGAACGCGACTGAAACCGGAGTTGCAGGAAGTAGCGGAGATTACTGCCGATCGTACACTCCTTCCACGGCCTAAACCGCTGCTTGGGAAATTGCGCAGCCGTTTTAATGGCCGCCGCGCGAAAACAGTTGACTGGTCCAGCAAGATCCCAGCTTCTCTGGCGTGCGGTTTATACCAAGCCTCGAGCAACGACTGCATACCAGACTGGCAAACACTTTTTTTTAAAATTAATTAAACGCTTTGGCTGCTGCCCGGCGTCAAATTACGCCGCCTGAATTCAACGCAGTGTTTTGTTTTTAATATTTAATACAATGGACAGGGAATGTTTAATGATTTTATAAGGGAAGAACTGAAGTTAATTATGGAGACAGCATACGTATTTTATATAGTTATTATTAGGGCCAGTGACTTTTCGCGTAAAAATCGGAGCACACAGTAGACTTCAATACTATATACACACCTCAGCGGTTGTTATGCCTCCATTGTCTGCTGGTGCCGTGTCCGCCTTTGACCAAGCCACTCAGGACTAAGTAACTCCGACACTGAACCTTCGTGATTCGGGCGCAAACGGTTAACACGGACCATAACATTTGTTAGCCAATCAAAGAAGCTGGACGACCCTACAGTGCTTTGGACCGTATCTTGTCTCGAAATCTTTTCGCGAAATANAAAGAAGCTGGACGACCCTACAGTGCTTTGGACCGTATCTTGTCTCGAAATCTTTTCGCGAAATATCACTGCCCCTCGTTATTATTAGATACAATAAATGTAAGCTATTGGCGAAGGGGGGTCCTCGTCAATTACGGTATATAACTGACCCGAATGATATCGTCGCTGTAGGCTGAGTGGTGAGTCGGAAAGCGACGAGCGGCACGCCTCACTGCATCTTGACGGCTTCATCTCGGCGTGGGTCCTCAGACTGACCGACGGATGGACAAAGTATCCCCAAGTACCGTGCCGCCGGGAGGGGAACTCCTCTGGCACTTCACTGATGTGTTTAATAAGCATTCAACTGCTGTCAATCAGAGCTACGACCGAGCTCAAAAAGACTTGGAGAATACAGACCGGTGAAGAGTGCATACGCATCGAAAGACTGGTGTGACAGAATAAACAGCCTGCGTGGCCTTGAGAACTGCCGGAATGTAATCAAAGACCTGAGGTGCACACTCTTCTATGATGAATCGCTCAGTGAGTTGTCTCCCGTAATACCTTAAAGGCTCAGGCACGTGAGGAGACGATCTGGTTACAAACCCGCTGCATCAGAAAGCAGGCAACACATGTGTTCGATAAGCTTGGATTCCTCGCCTGGTCTGGTGTACTGACGCGCCGTTGCAGTTCACTAGGCTTGTCCGCCTTCGCTGAATCACAACAACGGACATGAGCATCTTACCGTAACATTACTGCGTTCGCATTCCTTGACACCTCTAAGCGCTGCCGCCCGTAAAATTTCACGCAGCCTGGGTTTAAACTCTGTCGCTCACGGACTTTGCAGTAACGTTGTGACGTCCGCATCCTCCAGAGACACGGGCGAAGAAGTATCACTCCGCCAGCAGTTTTGCTACGGTTCTCTGTAACTTCAGCAACACCCAAAGTGTAAATGGCTCAAACGAACAGCGTGGGACGCATATCATTCTTGGTAGGAACGAACATTTGGTTGGAACACTTTATTGGTGGAGAGCCAGTCAGTGTACAGCAAGTAACGTAAGCGTGCCAAGTGTTGTGCGACNTTGGTTGGAACACTTTATTGGTGGAGAGCCAGTCAGTGTACAGCAAGTAACGTAAGCGTGCCAAGTGTTGTGCGACCCGGTAGGACGGTTGTGAAACGGAATGCGTGGACCAACAGAACTGAGGTCATGCAGCCGTGGATAGGCCATGGATTTGCCGACTTTTAACTCAACGGTGAAACGTGTAAGCTCGCCCACACTTCTTGGAACTTAACACCTGGGTGAGTGCGTTGTTACGAACTAGCTTTTCAGCCAATTTGTACTTGAAGAGTATGTTAATGCGAGAGTATGCTGGGGGCGTATCTCAAATAATTACTCATTATTCGGTAGAGCACAGAAAATAGTATAAGGTTTATTACATGAATATTTTATACATTAGTTATTTAAGTTACCATTTAACGGGGGAGCTTTACATTGAATTTAATATTATGTTTATTATTATTTCACTCACGCCATTTTAAATAACCCTAACCGGAACGTCATCACCTTGTTAATGTTGCCGGAGGCTGAATCTAGGAGACGGTTAGCGACGGCCGGACACCCATCTTCCTGGTCTGCTTGGCTGGTAGGGTCGCCCAAAGGACTAAAGATGAATGACGACGACGAGACGGTTAACGACGGCCTATATCAAGCGCGTGGTTCTGCGGCCGCGCTCAGTGACCGGTGGAGGGGATTTCTGCAACTGTCGACGACCAAATGGTGGCGTTGCAATCCCGCTCGTTTATGTTTGAAGGTGTGATCAGGCAAGCCGTTCAGCTAAGGCCTGACCACACCGTAACAGCGTGTTGGCCAAAAACTATTCTAGACTAAACTCTTGAGTATGATACGTCTACGGTTATGTGCTTTAAGTGCCGCAAGCCCATACCTAGATACAATAATTTGAGTGATGCCATAGTTAAACATGTGTACGTAGTGGAAGCGTAACTTAATCTTTCCAGAGTTGAAGTCATCAATTTAATAAACCTACCAGCAGTGACAAATGAACGACTAAAGGATCTGAGCATGTTGCTTGGTAAGGGTTTTCACCGTGTTGCTGCAGGAGTCACGCTGGNACAAATGAACGACTAAAGGATCTGAGCATGTTGCTTGGTAAGGGTTTTCACCGTGTTGCTGCAGGAGTCACGCTGGAAAAAAAAATTCTCTGTATCGGTGACGTTTACTGATAACTATAAATCATCCAGTCGTTAAAAAAAAAAATGTATACTCTCATTTAGCTCACTCATGCATTTGTCAACATATTTTAAACTTCAACATTATAGCAGATTCAAAACACTTCATACAAAAGTAGTATATCTTTAAAATATATTGTAGTGAGGTTTAATTGCAGGCTAGGAAGAATTTAATTTATATTGCTCAACATATAAATGAAAGGCGAGTCTTTCTCAAAATTATTGTGCGAGATATGACAAAAAATTCTACACAATATACATAAATTAAAAATTTTAAGTGAAAATACAGTTTTACAATAAGCAGAAGTTTATGTTTAAAATACGAAGGTAAGACTGGAAATATACGTTAGCATGAATTGTACTGTGTTCTGTAATGAGCAGAGAACCAATTTCCTGATGTAGCACGTGCTCACAGTTAACGTGGAGCGCTCTATTGGCGCTATTTGGTACTCACTTAGCAAAGTTATGCGTCCAAAAACGGCTTCATTTACGTATATCATCCTCTGCATAACTAAAAACATTTTTTATGTAATTTAGTTGAATGAAAACTTACATTTTCAATTAAACATGGTTACCAAAACTACATTCTCCAATAGTATTACATGCTTTAAATTGTCCCGTAAGCACNACATTTTCAATTAAACATGGTTACCAAAACTACATTCTCCAATAGTATTACATGCTTTAAATTGTCCCGTAAGCACACATAAAACATTTCCGCAGTTACGGTAATACGACTTCTTTAGTTATTATGAGAAATTTATGCTCTGAAAGGTATTTCATTAATTTTACATGTATGAAGTGATTTTAAAAAAACTTTCTTGGAAGCGCTGTTGCCTCCTAAACCATACAGATATATTAGTGTCATTCAAGTGCAATACAAAGGTATAGTCCATTCACGGGTACATTCAACTTTTTTGAAGCCCTGCTAAAGTCCTACTTCCAGGATATTCGTCCGCCTCATGCAAACAAAGCTTGACCGAGTATAGAAAATTACACTAACGGGACAACGCACCGGATTCGCGCGCACTCATTGTAATAATAGTTTGCATAAGAACTATTTTTTGCTAGGCATTACCAACACACCTATTTTCACCCCGTTTTTTATGTATAAAATATAAGTGAAAATTCAATTAAACAAAAAATAAGGTAGTTTTAGGTTAACGCTAGTATAAAAAATTTGCNACAAATGAACGACTAAAGGATCTGAGCATGTTGCTTGGTAAGGGTTTTCACCGTGTTGCTGCAGGAGTCACGCTGGGAAAAAAAATTCTCTGTATCGGTGACGTTTACTGATAACTATAAATCATCCAGTCATTAAAAAAAAAAATGTATACTCTCATTTAGCTCACTCATGCATTTGTCAACATATTTTAAACTTCAACATTATAGCAGATTCAAAACACTTCATACGAAAGTAGTATATCTTTAAAATATATTTTAGTGAGGTTTAATTGCAGGCTAGGAAGAATTTAATTTATATTGCTCAACATATAAATGAAAGGCGAGTCTTTCTCAAAATTATTGTGCAAGATATTACAAAAAATTCTACACAATATACATAAATTAAAAATTTTAAGTGAAAATACAATTTTACAATAAGCAGAAGTTTATGTTTAAAATACGAAGGTAAGACTGGAAATATACGTTAGCATGAATTGTACTGTGTTCTGTAATGAGCAGAGAACCAATTTCCTGATGTAGCACGTGCTCACAGTTAACGTGGAGCGCTCTATTGGCGCTATTTGGTACTCACTTAGCAAAGTTATGCGTCCAAAAACGGCTTCATTTACGTATATCATCCTCTGCATAACTAAAAACATTTTTTATGTAATTTACTTGAATGAAAACTTAACATTTTCAATTAAACATGGTTACCAAAACTACATTCTCCAATAGTATTACATGCTTTAAATTGTCCCGTAAGCACACATAAAACATTTCCGCAGTTACGGTAATACGACTTCTTTAGTTATTATGAGAAATTTATGCTCTGAAAGGTATTTCATTAATTTTACATGTATGAAGTGATTTTAAAAAAACTTTCTTGGAAGCGCTGTTGCCTCCTAAACCATACAGATATATTAGTGTCATTCAAGTGCAATACAAAGGTATAGTCCATTCACGGGTACATTCAACTTTTTTGAAGCCCTGCTAAAGTCCTACTTCCAGGATATTCGTCCGCCTCATGCAAACAAAGCTTGACCGAGTATAGAAAATTACACTAACGGGACAACGCACCGGATTCGCGCGCACTCATTGTAATAATAGTTTGCATAAGAACTATTTTTTGCTAGGCATTACCAACACACCTATTTTCACCCCGTTTTTTATGTATAAAATATAAGTGAAAATTCAATTAAACAAAAAATAAGGTAGTTTTAGGTTAACGCTAGTATAAAAAATTTGCGATATATATTAAATATTTAGAAAACAATCAAACATCTCATATATGGGGTGATATTTTAAATATTTTATTCAAAAAGTTTGAAGAAACCGGGAATAGTCTAGAATACACAATGTGCAGGACACGTAGGTATGGCGTGTTGCATACAAAGTAGGNGTATAAAATATAAGTGAAAATTCAATTAAACAAAAAATAAGGTAGTTTTAGGTTAACGCTAGTATAAAAAATTTGCAATATATTAAATATTTAGAAAACAATCAAACATCTCATATATGGGGTGATATTTTAAAGATTTTATTAAAAAAGATTGAAGAAACCGGGAATAGTCTAGAATACACAATGTGCAGGACACGTAGGTATGGCGTGTTGCATACAAAGTAGGNATTGAAGAAACCGGGAATAGTCTAGAATACACAATGTGCAGGACACGTAGGTATGGCGTGTTGCATACAAAGTAGGCGCACGAGAAGTCGCATACTCTTCGCATTGGAATTACCCCGACGTGTCTGCAACGAAAACACTTAAGAGACAGGTATAATGCAAACTTTAAGGGCGTTAGTCACGAAAAAAGTTTATTATTTTATATTTGTACCACATACTGTTCAGGTTTTAGACAGACATCATCTGTAATTACTTTTCCTCACAAAACAACTTTTAAACGCATAGTTTTTACATATATACATGTAAATGTCACAAATTTACGGTTTTAGGGATGTACAAATAATGAAAACCTACTTATATACATGAGATAATTCACCCAGAAAGAATATGCCGAGAGTTACTTAAATATATCTATAAAATCGTGCAAGGAAATGTTTTCGCAATTTTAAAAAATTGATGAAAATAAAAAAATTCTTGCATTATTTAATTTTTCGATGCCTCTAAATTTTTGTAAAATTATTTTTATAAACATACCTTAAAATAAATTTAAACAATACGTTCCAGTTGCCCGTGTTAAATTTTCTGGAAATAGTTTGGTGTATTTAATTTATGCATTAAAAAAAACTGTCAAATTTTGACGTGTTATTTTGCAAAAAACAATGCTTCGTAAAAGAAAATGTTATCTGAGGAAGTAATAGTCACAGATAATGTCTACAAGTTCAAGAGTATGTGGCAAAAAAATTAAATAATTAATCTCGTTTCCAACTCCTTTTCCTGGATAACATGACATTACATAATTATGAAGAATTAAAACTCAAAACTGAGAATTACGGGCCAGCCACTTTCAATAGCACATTTTTTTATTTATGTGTCGGTGGAACAATTTTATTTTTAAATTTTGCGTTTACATGTATCTTTACTTTATTATTGTTCATAGTTGTTCCTATAGTACTCTATAGCAGTGTCGCAGAGTATTTAAGTCCACAGAGACAACAAGGCATAGCGGTAGCTTTGATGTGGGCGTAGCCATTTTTTGATTGGCTGAATGAGAATCTGGGAACGAGTTTATTGCCTGATTGGCTGATTGACGAACGGCGTTCTGTAATCTTAAGTAGTCTGCTCAATGGTACTAATAAGATGATATAGGAAATCTGCATGTTCCAGTATCATCTAAAAGAGATGAAATTATTTATCGGCACGCCCGAAAGATATCTGGGCCGTTCATACCATCGAGGTCTTGAGAGCCAATGAGGGTGAAGCGAGGTGAGAATGGAGCAGCGCCTAGAAAACATACCAACCAGCGGCAACGTCCAGCACGATTCCCACATGACAAGAGTCCAGGAGCGACCCTGCCGGGAATCGAACCCGTTTCGCCTTGGTGGGAGGCGAGTAGTATAACCACTACACCACCGCGCCCCCAGCTGGCTCTTGTGCTATGCTTGTGTGTGTGTTTGTGAATGCGTGTGCACTCGCGTGGCGAAACCCCAGAGGGAGTGGTCTGGTGACGCCTTCTGGTGGCCGAACCGGCAATTACATGTCGCTGCGCCTTGCCCACCAACCACCCCTCTTTCCCCCCTCCCAAACCATTCCTAGCATTCCCCTCAACACGACCACCACGACCTCACACAACGATAACACCNCCTCTTTCCCCCCTCCCAAACCATTCCTAGCATTCCCCTCAACACGACCACCACGACCTCACACAACGATAACACCGCGCGGACAGTACCACCTTAAGGGTGCTGTTCATCAAACAATATCCATTATTTTATATATGTACGAAATGCTGCTCAGAATGTACTTACAAGTACTATCTACTCACCTTAGCCCGCATATTGATGTAAAATGAAATTTTTAAATTAACGATTTTTTTTGGGGAGGAGCTTTGCTGGTGTAGTGGTCAAACTACTCGCCTCCCACCTGGGCGAAACGGGTTTGATTCCCGGCAGGGTCGCTCCCGGATTTTCGCATGGGGGAATGGTCCCTGACGATGCCGCTGGTAGGGCGGGTTTTCTCGGGGATCTCCCGTTTCCTACGCCCCTCCATTCCGGCGCCGCTCCATGCCTCGCTTCACCCTCACCGGCTCTCAAGACCTCGATGGTAAGAGCCGCCCAAGTGTCTTCAATCACTCACTCAAACACTCTGCAACGCAGTTCCAGCTCGAGATACTTCGTCCTTACGTTGAGTATAGTGGTTTGCGTAGCTATTAACATGGGGGCCTGAGAAAGTCGATGAGGGCAAAGCGAGGTGAGAACATAGTAGCGCCAGAGTGCAAAGGGAGGGGTGAAATGGGAGATCCCCGAGAAAACCCGCCGACGAGCGTCATCGTCCTGCGCGATTCCCACGTGCGGAAGTGCTGGAGCGGCCCCGCCGGGAATCGAATCCCGGCTCGTCTTGGTGGGAGGCGAGAGCTCTATCCGCTGCGTCACCGTGGCCCCCAATACAGAAATAGCCCCTTATTCAGCGAACTCCAGCTGTGGCGTCACTGGCCAGCAAAATGGCGTCACGCTCGCCGTTCTCTAAGCAGCGCCTGATAACCTACTTGTAAGGTATGCGGCCTCCTCGTCCATAGGGAATCTTGTGCAGCACAGTAAGAAATGTATGTTCTTGTTACAAAACCATTCTTTTGTAACTAGTTGCCGAAGAGTTTCTTGTAACAATAGGTTACAAATATAATATCGCATGTTTACAACACATTATTTTTAGAAAACACACAAAACTGTTTATGTAAACTCTAAATTCGAATCAGTGGAAAACCACTGACTCGCAGTGAAATTCAACTACTCGAATCAGTGAAAATGGCTCCACTTATAATCAGTGGAAAACCACTGATTGTTTCGGTAAAAAATTTCTGTAATTGAATTAGCGACCTGAAACAATTTCACTGATTGAGTAAGGGGTACTGCAGTGGCGAATTAAACATTGTTTTTATTGAATTTAGCCAAATAATTGCGTGAAATAATCATATTTGCAATAGCTTACTATTTATATTGCGCAATTTACCATTAAAAGAATTCTCGGAGGTGGCCGGGGTTGAACTCACACACCCTTTCCACTTCGCTTTTATGCCGTTACCTTAGCAACTGGAAAATATGTGTCTTATAGTTTTTATCGAAATCGTGAAGATTTAAATTGTATGCCTTCAATTTTCGATTGGTACCGTTAGGATTGTTGAAACGAATATATGAGTGCACTCACTTCACCACATTATGTGCAGTTTTAACATTCAAACAGAGTTATGAATGTTCACATTACCTCTTAAAATGATGTTTTTAATGACGAACACACATTTTGGAAAGTATTTTGTATTGGTTTTATTAGTTTATTCGTTGTTATTTCTCTTTATACATTTTGTTTAATGGCCAATTTTTAATTGTTGTTTGACGGCCATTTTTACACGCTGTTTAATTGGTCCATCAGTTTTAAAAAACACTTAAAAACAGAGAGAAAAATGACCTATGAATCAGTGGGAAATGTCACTGAATTAATAAGTGAAGGAAAACTGGCGTTTTTCACTGATTCATCAGTTAAATTCACTGAAGTAACTGTTGAATCGGCCTGGTACTGTTAACTGATTGAAACAATGAAATTCTCACTGATTCAGATTTAGAGAGTAGTTCAATATTTATGATAAATTAGAAGTCTTAGTCACTTGCTATTTAGTAACTTACTCAATATTAGTTTCACACGGTCTCCGCTAAGATTTTTAGAAATTTACTCTACATTATTAGTTGTGTTAAAAAAATATTTTTGGCAACCAGTTGCCAAAGAATTCCTTGTTCAAATACATAATTGTTTTACAGTGCAGCGCGCACTAACCAATCCGAAACATGGCCTCGTTCCCAGAGCCTCGCACAGGCAATCAGAGAATGTGTAACGACACGTGTTACCTGGTCTTGGGTTAAACTGCAGCAACAGCCAATAAACAACTAATTAAGCCACGCGTTCATAAAGGACTGTGGAGTCTAGCTTGTTGCCCCGAGTGTATCCGCGGAATTCCCGGGTCCCTGCACGCGAGTGAGGGGAGTATGGAGCAGCTCCGGAATGATACGAGAGAGGGGAAACGGGAAATCCCTGAGGAAACCTTCTGACTAGCAACACATCGTCCGGCACGATTCCCACGCGCGAAGATCCGGGAGTGACCCGGTTCGCCTTGGTGGGAGACGTGCATGCTAGCCGCTAAGACACCGCGGCCCCCTGCGACTTGCGCCACGCGGAGACGACGACCGAGCGTCCCGCGAGACCGGGGCTTCTCGTTAAAGGGGAACACAGTTGCATTGACGGTGACACTTTTTCCCCGACTGTGAGAGCAATAAACGGATCGGACGTTTCTCGAAACTACGCCCAAACGACCAAGGAAGGAG
>NQII01002440.1:262669-282491 GCA_002778355.1 Clitarchus hookeri | reverse complement strand
ATAGTATTGAAGTCTGCTGTGTGCCCCGATTTTTACGCGAAAAGTCACTGGCCCTAATTATTGTTAAACGTATAAAAAATGCGTCTCTTGTGGGATAGTAATGTTTTTCATATTAAGATGTTGATTGCCAAAAGCGGCCTTAACTTAGCTGAGCAGTGAGTGACCACTTAGCGGCGCTCTCGGGGGCAGAGTGTTTGTGCCCTCGGACACAATGGGACCTGGGACTGCTCCAGTCTAGCCCGGCGCCCCGCTGGGGCTCACCACCGGGGGTAGGGCCGGGGATTATCTCCAGGGACACTCTACCCCCAGGATGCCTCTCACGTCCTCCACGGTTCACTCAGCCCCCGGGGTTTGTTGACATAGCTTCTGCGGCGACCACGAAAATCCCGCTCTTAACGCGAGGCCTACAAAGCTTGGTCGATGTTCGCGCGGCTTAGCCGTCGAGGATTTAGCGGTGGTCGTCTCGTCGCATTACTGCTCGCTCGGCTCCCTCGTGTTACAAGCATAGTGGCTCGCGATGGAGCACTGTACCGGACTGTACATCACGCGCAGTTCACTACTACACACCAGCTAAAGTCTCAGCAAATTGCTATTCATACTGCACTTGCAACGAGAAAGCATATATTTTGTAACGCTGTAAAATATTTTTCTTGAATTTACTTACTTAAATTTATCTTAAGTATTAAATAATGACCGTCTACTATTTTTAATTTAAGTGTATTTCTTTTTAAATGCTTTAAAAAGCACAGTTTACAAAAACATTTAATTATGTAATATTATAAGAATTATTCTGATTGTATATGATTGAAGCTATAATAAATAATTATGTTAACAAATCATTTTAATGGTTAATCCATTTCAGCCAACAAAGTTATTTTTCAATGAAATAGTTGCGCGTAAAATTAATTATTTAAAATATTTATTACTATTTTTGTAGCGTAAAATTACAGTAATTACTAAAGTGTTCTTGCTTGGTGAAGGTTTTTATTTATTTTGCAAAAATGTTCTTTCTGAAGCATCCAGAATGTATATGCGTTTAAAATTTAGATTTAAAATACTCACATTACGTAATTTTTATAAAGACATTTAAATAAGTACGTTCTAGCAGAATATATTTTTCAGTGTTAGAAAATGCTGTATATGCTCTCTTCTTTTATATTAAAGTTAAATCGTACTTCGCTGTCAATTCTGGTGATATGTGTACTAGTGTTTAATGAGTTCTGCATGTTGTTGCCTGTAGTGTAGTGCTGAATTGGAATCCACCTTAAGAGCTGCGTTATCCTGGTGAGTAGGAGCCCGCGAATGTTCTGGACGTTTCGCCGGTTACTCTTAAAATCACCGCTGTGGCGGCGGCGGCGGATATAGACTGTTGCGAGGTACGCTGATGTTTGCTCGGTGCTGTACCTGGCTGCTTCGTAGTTCTTTCGTCAGCCACTGAAACGCAGGTGCATAGTTCTGCAGCTAATGTCACACCATGCGTTAGAGGATTCATTTTTTTTTTTAATTGGACCATCGCGACAAGTTGAGATTACTCGATGATAAACCCACGACCTTATATTTTGAAGTCTGACGGCCAAGGCATAACTGAAATACGTCAGTAGTTTAGTTGAAAATCCCTTACCTAGGTTGGCTACGATGTGGCATAAGAATAAACATTTTAATAAAAAAACAGCAGGAAACAACTAAAGGATTTAAATTATACTGTATAGGCCTATGTGTTTTTTTTCCTTCTTATTTGGCATCTCACATTTGTTGTGATACATTGGTTTTGCCATTTTCTTGTTTTTTTCTTCTTTCACAGCAGTTGTTTCCTTTCCGCCGTTAACCAATGCAAAGGCTAACATGCAACTCAAAAACAAACTGCTATTACTTAAAATAAATAAAGAGCTCTTAAAGATAACTGAAAAAGTCGGCTTCTAGCCGTGGCAGCATCCGTTAAACTCGTGAAATTTTCTATTGTTTGATGGAATCCGCCAACTGTTAGTAAAGTTATTACCGGTGAGATTGCAATGCCTTTATTCCTATGTTGTAAAAGTTGAACTACTAAAGAAATCCAAACACCTTTAAAAAAAATTACAAGTAGGTCCTACAAAACTTTTAGAAGGCCTGATAATGAATGCATCGGGCGAAAAGTAAATGCCGCGTAGACGGAAAATGAACTTTAACTGAATTTCGTATAAATCGCCACTAAATTATAATTCGAAGAGACGATCAAAATTCAAGCAGCCTTCTTCGCAGGTGGGTAAATGATGGGAAATTCTCGCGGATTCATTGAGGACGAGTTAAAGTTCAGACACAGGTAGGCCTACATTCTGCAGTTACCTTGCAGGTTGTTAGACGCGCCGTGGACGACGAAGTCGAGACGAAACCTGCAAGAAACCAGGACTAACGTCGGACTAGACCTGCCTGATATTGTGTAAAACTAACACTGACCACGCTGTAAAAAAAATCCTGTATTTGTACAAGGAAATTATTTGGAAACTTCTTGCCATATATATTTTTGTAACATTGCAAATTAATTAGAGTACACTCTAAACTTAGTGAGACTTAAGCCAAATCAGTGAAAACAGTGAAAATTGAGCATCAACTAATAGGTAATCAGTGCCAGATAACTTATTAATATAGTGGCTGAATTTAACAGATTTTTTTATTTGTGATTTTCACTGAATCTCAAGAATTCTTATAAGGCAGTTGTTGCCAGTCTATTTGCTTGATTCGCTGGTCAGCAGTGACTTATCAACCGACCTTCAGTGATTGTTATTTCACTGATTGATATCACTGACTCGGACTTAGAGTGTGAATTTCACAAAACCCTTCTGTAGAATGTGTCAAACTAATGTTGAATTTTAACACGGAAATGTTCGTAGACTTCAAGTTTATTATAAATATTGAGCTACACAAACAGCTTTGTATGTATCCGAAAATAATGTCTTGTAAATGCACAATATTTCAGCTGTAGAGTTGAAAGGAAACCTTTGGCAACCAGTTTCCAAAAAATTACTTGTGCCAATTATATAAATGTTTTTACTGTACACTCACTGATGCAGTAGCCCACGAACAAATATGTGAGGCTCGGAAACACAGAAAGATTATAAATACAAGCCTACAAGCCCTCATTTCATTGAACCCACTAAGTTTTCCTTTATCTGTTGCAGCTCTAAGTTATCCGTTCTTGTGAGTTCACTGCACTTAATCTACCGCAAGTTCACGAGTCCTTGAAGGCACTGAGAAGCCAAAAAATTCAAGATGCCGAGAACGGTTTAACCAAGTTAGACAGGAAGCTGGCCTCCCACCAGTGAAAATTTGACTGCTACTTTCAGGAACTAGTACCTTTCATAATCTGTTACGGAAACGATTAAGAACGCTCGCGTGCTTTCGCGCAGACGTATTTGGAAACCGGACGGCAAATTTTCGAAACGCGAAAGTTTTGTTTTACTTCCACAGCTAGAGGACTTTCTTTTCCACCTTATTAGCGAATCACGCACTTTTCAGGATCGCGTTTTAATACTGCGTGGTCCGGTATAACAGGTAAAGTAGCAGCCTATTACGGAAGGACGCTTCGAGTTTGTTCTTTCAGCCAAGGAAATTTACCCTTACATCAATATTTATCCGCTTTAAAATATGCGCTTTGATTGTAGGGTGTAGGTCTGTCGGCAGTTCCTCTGGCACTCAATCAAAAAAGTAAAAATACAATTTTGTTGATGTTGCCAATAAATTTGATAATTAATTACAGAGTTTGTGTTTTTTTTAATTCTGCAGGAACAAAATGCAATAAAATACTGTCTTTAAAGTGTTTCATATTTACATTTTCCTGCAGGGGTTTCTTTGGCCTTTTGTTTGAAAATATTTGTGTATAGTTGAAGTACAAAGTGCCAAAGTTGTAAAACATTTGTTAACAAAATTGTGTGACTCTTTTTACATTAAAACTTTGAAGCACTGGAACACGCACGCAGGTGGTTCCACAACGCACTGGAATAACGCATTGCTTTAGTGTTAAATAGTGAACAGGCTAAATAAATGAAAACTTAGCTATTATTTCTCATTTTTAAAGTTCATACATGCGCGGGGGCTCAAACTGCGCCACGGAAACATTATTCAATATGCGCTAAGCCAACACGCTTAAAGACACGCCGTCTCTTGTTTATTGTGTGTACAACTCATATTTAAACGTGGCAATAGGTCTATAAAGCATGTTGATAGTAAAACGATGAGACATTCAAAAAAGGTTGCATATCCTTCTGCTTAAAAATAAATTCTGTGTCTCAAAGACGAATTGAAATGCAACTTAAAACTATGGCCGACTTGCGGAAACGTATGACTATTATTTTTTCGTGTTTTTATCAAATGTCCCNAGTTTTCCCCGCCCCCCCCCCCCTTCTATGATTGGGGTTTTTGAAATTCCAGTTGCCGCTTTCGGTGAAACACATTTATTCTATTAATTTTCTTTATTATTGTACGTGATAGCTCTTCGTTGTATAATGACGAAAATTCATTTTAAAACATAATTTTAAGTTACCTGCAGGTATTTCGTCCTGTGATAGTTAAAGTAGTTAGATTATATACATTTTTTAATTGTAAGAGATGATACGGTTGTGAAAATGCTACCGTGCTTGTATAGTTTTCCGCCTAAAACTGCTTCAACTTAAAAAAATAATCACCCAGGGTTAAATAAATAAAAAAAAACAAGAGTTATACGAGTGAATGTGGAAATGATCTTTATTACATAATTGAGATAGCATTTAATTAAGTTTAATTTTGAAATGCGGTTACCTTTTGCGTCTTTTGTTGACTCAAGTTTGTCTGAGAACTCACTAATTTACGGCTTTACTTGCGATAGTATTAGTGCCGTGACAAACTACCGGAGGGACTTTTTCTGGCAAAATAATTACGTCGAGTGTTTTTGACAATGGTTTAGGAAGTATGGATCATTAGGAGCTTACCTACCCAAAATGTTCCTGATCCAGCATCCCTTAGCCGCTAAAAGGAATTGCTACTTTAAATGTGACTCTGTAATGCCTGAAAACTGTTTAATTTCTAAGACATGTTGGCTTGAGACTCGTGAATTTTTTCGCAAGGCCTATTACATTAAACTATTGCAGCTGGTTGCTGCTTAGGTATTAGTTACTGATTATATTTTAGTGAAAAAGTTAATTTATTGGTATTTGATAACATTTTTGTTGTATCCTTATGTGTATTATCTGAACATTTTTTAATGATCTAATAAAATTTTGGTCGTGTTTTGGTTTTTGCTGCGTTAGAATATTTTATCCCTTGAAATAAAACTTGTATGATCAACACTTTCCTGTGATTTTTTACACTTTAATGTGAAGTCAGTAAAAATTTAGGCAAACCAGTGAAAAAAATTAAAAACTTTATCACTGATGAATTTGAACGCACGCTGATTTATTCTTGACCCACAGTTTCAATGATCGCCTGTGATTTCTAAGTCACTTTCAGTGGTTTCACTGCTCCAAGTCACCGATTTGTAAAGCACTTCTGTCATCCACCGGTCAAGAGATGCAAATATTTTAAAAATTAAATTCCTAAACAGTTAATGAAAGTATTTTTTTTTTATCTATGCATACTAAATTATCTCTATATTTGGATTCTCGCGTGTTTAAAAAGTGTTGAGTACAGTTGGCTTACGAAATTGGTAAAATCGCTATGAATGAGTTTTTTTTTTTATTTAAACAATTGTAGTAGAGCTACCACAAATGCGCGAAGGAAGAACTTGACCATTCTCGCTTCCTTGTCAGCCTGTGTGGTTGTAAACGCGGAAGATTCTACAATGCGCATGTCTTGCACACGTACAAATAAGAGTAGTTCGCAACAATGCGTCGTTTATACTCGACTGCGTAAGTCAGCTGTGGCTGGGAACAGGCAAGGTGGACCAATGCCCTTTTTCAGGAAGATGACGCAATGTCTTGAGAGCACTTCGTGTTATCTTGCGAAGTAAGCAGCCAATGGGTACATTCATTCTGTAGCTATTTAAGAAGTATTCTTATAAGGATGGATTTTAAGTATAATAAAGTCTTATATTTATATCTTTACCTTATAATAATATAATAACCTTTAATATTAAAAAAAAAAATTAAAGTATAATAAGATTTTAATATAAATAACATAATATTTATTTTATATTATTATAATAAATTAATATATTAAATATTGTAATATAAATTATTTATATAATAATATATGGATATTTAATAATACTAACATAAGATAGGATAATTAAATTGAATATAAATTATTATATACAGTTAATCCCTTACTTTTTTATTTAAATTAAACAATTTAAATGTTTTTGTTAGAAAAAAAATACGATAACACTTTACATTGCAGCGCTCATTGTTAAGTTACGAAACTAAAACGTACGAGCCTATCGCGAATTTCCCCGTATAAAAAAATTACAAAATGTTTTATATTGTAATCTGGGCAAAATTTATATGCCTATGTCTTCATATGCATGTTGTGTATGGTTGTTTAACTTTTGTATTTTTAGTTCTTCAGAATATCTTTTAAATTGTTTTCCAAACTTGGAAGAAAAATGTTTATGACTCGTTCCTACACCAGTGAAATTAGTTAAAAGGTTTAAAATGAGGCTTTAAAAGTGACGGTGTTTCAAAATGTAACGATAGTTCGAACCTAAATCTTCAAACAATATAAACTATGTTTTGTACCTATCTGTATGATGTGTTAACATTAATGCATCGTGTAATCTCTCAATGCAACGAAACGTTTTTTTAAATCGAAACAAAGATACAACTCAACCAAATTTCTCTCAATATGGAGGAAATTATTCTACCTCGGAGGATGCGTGAATGAAACGAGACAGTTTTATTACGGATGGGAAGTTTTCGTAGGCGGCAATGTAGGCCTGTTCTTAGATATATATTTCGAGAAATTAGTTTAACTTCTGATTTATTAATTTACAACAATTCACAGATACGTTAGCTGATATAATGTTATATGATTTTCATTTCAATAAACTGGTTAACTGGCACATTTATCTACAAACGAAATATAATGACATATACACGCTCAATGTCAGACCCTAATAAAACTACCTAATTTAGTTTTGGCCGTGGTATTCTTTATATTGCTTTGAATTTTGCTAGGCAATGAAGTGGACTTAGGTCTACCCGATATGTTGTTCCTATGTGCAATAAAATATGAATTGAATTGTTTTGTTTTACATAGAAAAACATTTACCACAGCATTATACTTTAGGAAAAAAATTAAAAATGAAATAATCACCTTCGGGATGAACAAGTATCGTTTTAGTCCCGAGCCGAAGTACAAATAAAAATGTCAGTAGGAAATATTTTGTCAGTGTAGCGGTAACAAAATGATTTTGTAATGACTGCGTAACAGTTTTTAATTAGCAGAGCAAAATATTTTACCGGCAGACTTAAGACAGTGTATATTAAGAATGGCGGGGAAAATTATTTTTTTAAAGGCGAACAGTGTTTTTTTGCAATTGACAACAATTTTGCAGTAACCAAAAATTAATTTTGTTAGTACAACAAACTTTTACTAAGGACATACTGACAAATACTATGGAGCGGGCATGAAAATGTATTTTCAAACAGACATAAAATATTTTGTGCTGCAAAGCTCTTTTTGTTTTTGTAGCTTATAACGGAAATATTTTTAATTAGTTGTCATAAAATTTATATTTGGCAAATGTAATTTAGGTTTTTATAATACCACTTAGTAGAAATATATGAAATTAAAATTAATTCATTTAGCATTTTATATTAAGCATAATCAATTGGCAGTAAAGAGTTTTCAACATAGTGACAGATATGTTGCCAGCTGTTTACTGAGTACTAATCTGCGAGACAAATACTTACTCTGTATTTACAAAATTTGATGTAAATGCACAAAAGTCTTTTAAGGGTGCGTATCGCCCAAATATAGGCCTACGCTACGTTATATTTGTACGAAATACTGTTCAACTTTTAATACGTTACTTACCAATACTAAACCTACTTCCTCAGACAAAGAAAACATATTCTACAGCATACCCTTTGCGTAATGAAATGTCAAAAATATAATTTTAGGTTTTCTTTTTTTGGGACGTACGAATAATAACTAAAACACTTCCCGGAGTGTGATAATTCACATTGCAATAAGATACAATGTCTTATTCCAACAAAGTTTTAAAATCACTCTATGAAATGTTTTGCAAATTTTTTAAAACTTGCTTATATTATGAAAAAGGTTCATTTTTTTTATATGTAGCAGTCTGTGATTTTCTTTAAAAATAAATGTTGCTAAGCGTGCCTTTAAATGAATTATAACGACATGACTGTAAACTTTTCGTTTATTTTATTTGTACGTCCCGAAAACACTAAAATTGTGGTTTAGACATGCCGTAATGCAAAAACTGTGCAATCTAAAAAAAATTATAATACTAATTTAATGCGAGGAGAGAGCACTTACAGTTAATATCTATTAGGTGAACTGTATTTCGCACAAATATAAAATATTTTTTTTTTTGTGAATAGCACTCTTTCTTATTTAAGAATACGTGAGTACCTAGTACATTTTTTTGTTACTGTGTGATAGTGAGATTGTTTTGTGAAGTGCAGTTCGCGAAATGTCTGGCGGCGAAGTGAACACCGCTACGGGTGTCGTGCCGAGAACTTCCAGCCCCATCATTAAAAGGCCAGAGGGTCACTATTGTGCGAAGAAGTTCCCTTTTCAAACTACCCGCTGCGTTCTTCTCCCGCCCCCCTCCCTTCCCTACATGCGACTTTAACCTCCTGCGGCCTACACTGTAAAACATTTTTGTATCTTTACAAACAATTCTTTGAAAACTAGTTTCCATTATTATTTTTGTAAAGCAGAAAATTACATTTTTTTTTCAGTTGGTACTATGGAATGAGTAGGTAAAACTTAAGTAGAATTTTAAGAGGCTAGCACTGTAACCTTCAAGTTTAATGTAAACATGGAGATATTTAAACAAGGTTTGCGTGCTTCGTAATAGAGTTTTGTAAAGCTACAGTATTTCACTTTGCGGTGTTACAAGTAAAATTTTGGCAAATTTTTTTTTATTGCGTATTCAGAGAATGCTGTGCCCAGGAGGGCAACACTGGTCCTATTCTAGTGTTATTGAAAATATCGCACTCTCAGTATACCAACTTCGACATATCTCCAATCGCTGTACAATATTATTTTAAAAAATAATTAACTGTACGGGTAACATATATTATAAAGTTATTATTTTAACCAAATGTGACGAGATTACGTTACGTTTTTTCTTTATTTACTCTTCCTACTTTTTACTTGCGCATTTTATTTCGTTTTGGTGGTGTACCTGTTCTCTGCCTGGATATCTTTGTCTTATGCTCGTTGCTCGTGCCTCGTGGCTGTAAAGATATTTTCGCTTGTGTGCTGTGATTGTACAAAGCAGAAATAGTTCATATTCTAATCTATACGCATTTTAATTGTTCTATAACATTGCGAGGCATAAATTACCACAGAGCTGTGATTATAGAGGGCTGCATCTGGCATTTTTAGGTTATTGGTGCAGCTGAATTCTTATGTTGAAGAATTGTTAGATTTTGTTTGCAAAAGTGGCCTACTATGAATTGATAATTAACATCAGAGTGAATGTTTTTAAAAAACCAAAAAATATAGTTTATTAAAGGCGATTTTTTTTTACCAGATGGTATGGTTAGGTTGGTAACACAGCCGTACGGTGTTTAATTTCCTCCCTTTCCCCTTCCAACATCATTGTTAGCAAATGACAGCTTTACCTCGGAGTGCCGTCTCTTTTTCCCGTCCGTACTCTGTGGCTGTGCCCATATTTCAACGGGAACGTCGTGTGCCCACTATAAACTCACAACTTATAGAACTCAGAACGAAAACTGAGTAATAACCCTTGTCAAGACGAACAAACACACATTTCAAAACACGCATTTTACTTGTACATTGTACGTTTTACGTTTGCGTTCGGCGACAGTCGTTTCGCTGTTTGCCGTTTCGTTTNGGGGGGGGGGGGGTTCCCCCAACAAGCCAGTAAGGTTTATGTTAAATATAACCTACGAAAATACGAAAGAAAAATAAATTCTAGTTAATAGCAGACTTTCGCGAAAACAAGCACCGAAACGCGCGCTGCCTTATCAAGTATGAAACTGGCTACTACTCGCTTAGGCGGCAGCCAATGAACGAACAGGTGAGGCTGTTGAGTCCAGTGTGCACGTGATTTAACTCGCGAAATTTTTCTGTCCCTACGTTCATAGAACATGCCTATGAGAAACTTTCTTGGAACTGCTTTAGTTTGGAAGTCACTCGTGAAATACTGGGCGAATTATTTCGGAAACCTATTTGATTATTTGAAAGTTGCTCTTTTGGCTTTGAGACCTACACATGAAGTTTGTTATTATCGACAACAACTTCCAGGTGGACGACTGTACTTTCCAGTTCCTAACAAAGTTTTTGTATGAATGCTTCTTGGGTCAATTTTCATTTCATTGTTCTGCAGAAAATCGAACCCAGTTGTGTGACCTATTCCACAACCCGGCTTTCGTTTTTTTTGTCAATTTAATCATATTTACATGTGAAACAACAGTCTTTATAGCGAATAAGTTTTAGGCTAAAACATTTTTTAAGGTAACCCGACTTCTTAATTTGAATATTTAAACCATAATTTACTTGAGATATTGACTCTGTAGTTGGCAGCGAAATGTAAATAAGTGCGGTTAAACAGATAATTATTGTGAGGGAAATTGTGTTACGTAAATACTTGTTTGATCAGTTAAATCCTCGTGTCGACGATCAAGGACGATGTTGCACTTCGGGATACTATGTCCGATATTGCGCTCAGCAAAGTACCAGTGCCCGGTACTTCCAGCGTCTACCTTCCGAGTAATCTGTTTAGCGAAAGTTTCTCATTTATGTTAATGAATAATTAATTCTAGTAACATCCTGGGCTCAGTGCGTTGTTGGCTGATTGCACGAAGAACACTCAACCCAAGTACAGCACATGCCAAAATATTACACGATTGCAACACTTAATCTCGTAAATGAATCCAGGACCGAACGGTCTAGTTGTAAAAGAAAAACGCAAGTACTTCTTAAATAGTTTTGCAATTAAACATCACTTCATCTGGTCATAAGCAGACTGAAAAAGACAACGCCCGTATTTTAACTCACACATGGTTTGCGGTCAAAAGAGCATCCTTGAAACCAACCTTTGAAAAACGTTCCTGCTCGTAACTTCACATACTTCAGCCAACACGCTTACCAGCACGCTCCCAGTAAAGTTGGCAGCCATGCGAGCAAAACAGTTCAGTGTCTTCACGTCGTATAGACAGTGCGAATTTTGATTATGTGGACACTGAATTAATTTTTATTTTGTTCCGGTTTGTTTTAAGTGGCTTAAAATTAAGAGCTGGCAAATTAATTACGTATTTATGTTTTTGACTGTTTCTCTGTTTCACGTTATTATCGCACGAGTAAAGCGAATGGGCAAGTGGCAATGCGAATGCTACGTAAGGCGGNAACACTTAATCTCGTAAATGAATCCAGGACCGAACGGTCTAGTTGTAAAAGAAAAACGCAAGTACTTCTTAAATAGCTTTGCAATTAAACATCACTTCATCTGGTCATAAGCAGACTGAACNAGCTTTGCAATTAAACATCACTTCATCTGGTCATAAGCAGACTGAAAAAGACAACGCCCGTATTTTAACTCACACATGGTTTGCGGTCAAAAGAGCATCCTTGAAACCAACCTTTGAAAAACGTTCCTGCTCGTAACTTCACATACTTCAGCCAACACGCTTACCAGCACGCTCCCAGTAAAGTTGGCAGCTATGCGAGCAAAACAGTTCAGTGTCTTCACGTCGTATAGACAGTGCGAATTTTGATTATGTGGACACTGAATTAATTTTTATTTTGTTCCGGTTTGTTTTAAGTGGCTTAAAATTAAGAGCTGGCAAATTAATTACGTATTTATGTTTTTGACTGTTTCTCTGTTTCACGTTATTATCGCACGAGTAAAGCGAATGGGCAAGTGGCAATGCGAATGCTACGTAAGGCGGGAGAATATTTGATGGTCAGAAAGGATGATTTAAGCAGGGCTTTCCAAGGTGAATCGCCCAGTTCCCGTGCTAGTGAGTGTTTTTGGCTGTGCAGTAATATGCAAGACTCGAGTCATGGGAATTAAATTGCGAGTTCGCTTCCAGCAGACTACACTAAGCACGCTTCCTTGAAATCAAAGTTCATCCGGATACAGATTCATTGTCCTGCTAGTCTTTGATAGGATTATAGGCCTACAAAAACAATTAAACCCCAGCAAAAATGCTGGTTTTTTTAATTTTAAATTTTTATTATAATAGCTGTAAAGGGGACGATTGACTGTAAATACTTTTAGGCCTACTCTACGAAGGACAATAGTTGAGTCAAAATGAACTTGACACTANTGGCTGTGCAGTAATATGCAAGACTCGAGTCATGGGAATTAAATTGCGAGTTCGCTTCCAGCAGACTACACTAAGCCCGCTTCCTTGAAATCAAAGTTCATCCGGATACAGATTCATTGTCCTGCTAGTCTTTGATAGGATTATAGGCCTACAAAAACAATTAAACCCCAGCAAAAATGCTGGTTTTTTTAATTTTAAATTTTTATTATAATAGCTGTAAAAGGGACGATTGACTGTAAATACTTTTAGGCCTACTCTACGAAGGACAATAGTTGAGTCAAAATGAACTTGACACTANAGGGACGATTGACTGTAAATACTTTTAGGCCTACTCTACGAAGGACAATAGTTGAGTCAAAATGAACTTGACACTACAGTTGATAATGGTCAACCAATAAAGAACGTTTTAGAGCACAGTAAGAGTGTCCATTGTGCACTGAGAAAAAATATGTTTTTACGAACAATCTATACCACCAAAACATCCCTCATTTTATATTTGTATGAAACTCCGTTCAAATTGTAGACAATACTTATAGGTACTCTTTCCCAGCATATATATATATATATTTCTAGATCGCATAGATTTTACAGCATGGCTTGTCAAAAATACAATTTGCGTGTCTCGAGGACGTCCAAATAAAATAAACGAAAGCATTTGCAGAAAATTTAACAAGGACGAAAGCAAGGCCATGTCTTAATTCATTTCAAAGCTGCACGGCAAAACCTATTTAAAAAAAATCGTAGACTGCTACAAATTAAATATGATCGTAAATATCCTTAATTTAAGGATTTTATTTAAAAATTGCAGAAACATGTAACGTTATTTCAAATAGGTCATTCCTTGATGTAGTTTGTGGTATCTTTTTAAATGTGAACTATTTCTTTTCAGTAAGTGAGCTGGTTTTTATTGTGTGTACGTCCCAAAAATACTAAAATTGGGATTTTGGCAGGCTATTATGCAAGAAATATACTGTCCACAATTTTTTTTATGCGAGGGAATTGTACTCGTAAGTAATGTCTGGAAGCTGAACAGCGTTTCATGCTAATACAAAATAATGAATTTTTCGGAGACGATCACCCTTGAAGAGGATCCATAGAAAGCCATATTTTCTTGAGTGTGGTGGGAACAAAGAGTTACCTGTGTGTTTTTGTTGAACTAAGCGACGCTGTGAATGTCACTAGTGATTGGCTGAATGCTGTATTGCTAACGCCGCGAAGCAAGTGTAACTGCCAATAAAAAAAAGGCAACTTCTCGACTATAGGCCATTCACGGTAAAGTGAGCACTTTTGAAAGCCCTCTCAATTGAAATAATAGTGAATAAATACATTTTATTTTAACCTTGGACATTAAATTCCAAGTGCGGTGAATTCGACTCACTGTGTTCATTACTTACATGGCAGTATTTATTTTAAAAGGTAATAAACGAAAACAAAATGATTGAAAAAAAAAANCACTGTGTTCATTACTTACATGGCAGTATTTATTTTAAAAGGTAATAAACGAAAACAAAATGATTGAAAAAAAAAAGTAACTAGGGCCTTAAAAGTGCTCACTTTACCGTGAACAGCTTATAGTTTTAAACGAGGGCTGTGGNAAAAAAAAAAGTAACTAGGGCCTTAAAAGTGCTCACTTTACCGTGAACAGCTTATAGTTTTAAACGAGGGCTGTGGCGTTCGAGCGTGTTGCCGCATTGCAACGTCAGTAATTCTCCTGTTAGTTCTGATGCTCGTGAAGCACGGCCGCACGTTACCCAAAGTCCAAAGTTCGTGCGTATGTCACGTGTGTTTATCACACTTTCGACACGCCATTACGAACAATCGTTCAACATCACGTGGGAGGATTTATGTAGCCTGCGTTCAATGCCTGGTTAAGATAGAGGAAAGATAAGCCACGAAAATACTGGAGTAATCACGTTTGCAGCCGTAGTTTTTCTTCGATTGAACTTGAATATATAGTACTTACAGCGAAAAGTGAATGCGATATTTCATGTGGGATAAAAGCTTTTCCTGCACTATTAAAAAGTTAAGTAATTCCTTTGGGATCTAACATTTATTTAAATCGTACTTGGGTTGTCATGTGACACGATACGAGAACTACGGTAAGATAACATTTCTGCTTCCAGTAACAAAGTAAAAAGCATGTGATCTGACTTTATAGTGAAAACTGAGTGCTTGAACTGTTGCGTATGGTAGCTTTATATCAAACACGATTTGCTGTAATTTTCAGATTTAGACTATAGCTAAAAGAAACGTAATAACTTCTATCACACATTTTATGACGACGCGAATATGTGATAAGATGTTTGTATATGTATCCAGATTCGTCTATCACAATTACATGGGATTTCATTATGTTATATCGTCTTTTAAACACTGATGAATAAAATACTGTGTATTAACCTGTACATAGAATAAATACATAAGAATAACAAAGAAACGTCTTAAAATTTAATGATTTTAATATCTGGTTCCTTTTTTATAATAAGTAATATAATTTCATAAAAAAATGTAACGTTTTAGTTTGCTGAAATACTATATTTTAAATGCAAGGCTTATTATTTACTTCAACACAGTGCATATATTTTGTAATGTGTAATTTCTTTGATGCAATACTTATTAAATTACGGTACAGTAACCTCAGAAGACATCGTTAAGTCTATTTTGATATCAACATCAACATACAGCAATAATAAACAGTTATATTGACCTAAACAGCAGATCGCGTTAAACTTAGATTACATTTTTATGTTATACTTTGGGGTATTTTAAAAATTAGATTGCATGCTCGGTGTAATTTACTACATAGTTCAGTTCTAAGCTTCAGCACCTACTCTGTGTTACGACGTTAGTTTTGGGTTTTGTCTTCACATTGAGCTTTCTCGGAAGCTATAATTAGTGTACAGTTAAGATATTTAGCCACACATTTCCAAACATACCGTAATTTCTTTACTCGCGTCCACCGAAAGGTATTCTGGCACCCGAAGTCGTATCCATGGACTATAAATTTGTGCTGTATAATTCGACACCGTTTATGTAAGGTGGGCTTTCGACTCCTTCTAGAGAAGTTTTACAGCTGTTTTTTTTTTACCCCTTGGTCGAGCCATTCGGGGGATCAGTTTATCCTGTATACGTCAATTTTTTTTTGTATCGCATGCTGTCAGAATGTGGCAATCCGTGACACGGTCGTTGTTTTCCAGAAGGGCGCACTTAACACGGCATGAACGCCGTCATATGCGACGATGGGAGAGGAAAAAAAAATACGGGAAGAGAAGTATGGGCTGTCTCGTACGGTGGTTAGTTCACGCAATTGAACCGTTGCTTACAAAGCCTTCCCCGGCGTGAAAAACCAAAACGATATCACGCAATCACGAACATGGCGAGTTTGACTCCCTACCGCTGGGAAACCGCGCTAATAAAGTGTTTCCTCTTGTCGCGTACAGAGCGACGGTGGTGTTGATGAACGATGTTTTTCCCTTAGAAACGTCGACAACTTCGTCACGGTTTAAAACATATTTTAACGACTTGACAGATCATCCCGTTTAGGTTAACAACGATTACTCGGTTCCTTGGTTCAACACAGCAATGGCATAACTCACTTGTTACAAAAATAACTATGGTATTTACTCATGTATAGCGCGCTCTTTTTTTTTTCCCCCAACATAAAGAAAAAAAATTTCTGGGGTGCTTGCTATACACGGAAAAACAATTAAGGAGTGGTAGTCATAAACTGTTCGGGGATGTTTGGAGGGAAGTGTGTGGGAAGAGTCTGTTATCTCATCTCTCGCTCTTACATCACCACTCGTNAAGTGTGTGGGAAGAGTCTGTTACCTCATCTCTCGCTCTTACATCACCACTCGTTCACGTCTTACATGTCACGGATGAGGCGAAATCACGGTCAGTTTTGCGCAAGTCTGGAAAACCAGCACCGATATGGACGACGATTTTCCTTGGGAAATGCCATTGGTTGCTGCTGCCTCACAAACTACTTTATAATTGGTTGCGCCTTGCGACATGGATCCACTGAAAACCTTTTCACACGCTGCAAAGTGTCAGTTGTCATGAGAAACTCGTAGGTATTGATCGCATGAAAAAAAATTTTCCTCTTTTGCATTACCTGAAACGAAAATTAATGCTTACGTTAAGGGGTTAACACTCAACACCTGCTATTTACCTAGAACGGATTTCTACGACCCACAGGTTTAGTTTCGCAAACGTGCCTATTTTCAAGGCACTAAAATTTTGCCCTATACTTCTTCGTACAGGCTACATACACCGTGTAAGTAAAATAGTGGGCAATAATCACTTTTAAGTCTGTTACCGGGCGCGTAAAGGCACAGTTTAGAAAATCCTGTCTGTTATGTTGGCAATCATTCCGAGTCGTCGTCATCAAAGTTTATTTTTAAGTTGAATAATTGATTCATTTTGCGTTACTGTTTTGAGTTTTGCTTATTTCGGTCACACTAAACTAAAATAGCAGACGTAAAATATTTCTGAATTTTTTATCATGCAGCTACAAAATGTGCCGAGCATCCAAAAAATTTATATATATATATATATATATACAAATACACATACATACACATATAAATTCAAATGTAAATTTTTTACGTAAAAACTGTGAATATTATTATGGGCGGCGGACACGAATTAGCCCGAGGAAATATTTTAAGGGAGTTAGTTACATACACTACTTTTACCGCCGTGGGTGTCTATAAACTATAATTCTCCCTTTTTTGTTCTTTGCGCACAAAAATTAATTCAATAAAAGTATTTTAAATGTAAATTTCTTAAATGTATTTGTATTTTTTTTATAATTTATTTATTTAAGGTACGAGGCAATAAAGGAGACACATACTTTCTTTGACCTCATTCTCCGAGTAAAGTAGTTGTCGACTTAGCTAGCCGTCCTTCTAGCTGTCACTTGGTTCGTAATGATACCCGCAACTCTGCACTTTGCGACGTTAAACGCCGGTCTTTGGTTCTTGCGTCCCTACGTTCGCCCACGCGATGCATGGCGGACTTGGAGACGGGGAACTGCCCTCCACGCGGTCGTGATGAAGAGGCTAATGCTGCAGCCTGTAATTTGGGCACATGGTGGGATATCGGTCGTTGTTTATGATGCTACGATGTTCGCTCAGTCATTACCGATACATATTTGCCCGTAGAGCACACACACGAACATTAATTGAATCAGATTCTAGGCGTTTGGTTTTATTGTAGCGCGCGCGTTTGCATTTGCAGGGGCATTATTTCAAAATTAAAACTCGTGATAATGACTCCGAATCAACAACGAAATTTGATCAAGGAACGTAGAGAATGATTCACTAGATTCGCTGGCATCCCGCTGGTAGGGACTTTGATAACAGTATGACGTGACTGATTTTATAAACCTCCTTTTCGAATGTATCGCCACTCGGTTCGCACCTTCACAACGCTTTCTTGTTCTAAACATTTTAAGGCTGCTTTAAAAGAGCTCACTCACGCTTTAATAGCCAGCTGTTCAAGTTGTTTTGATCCCAGAAGTGAAACTCCTAAGGTTTTGATTAGGCTAACTCTAAGATAAGTAAGCTGCCAGTGTGTCAAAAATCGAGTAATGTAGTCTATAAAAATAGCTTCTTTAACACGTGCAGGGCTACCAGTAGGGGAAGTTTTACGCTATCAGATGCAACTATGTTCATATAACTTCACACTCTTGTTGAGACTAATCAAAATTTTCCAACTAAAATATCTACTAATCCTGACTGTTATTCATGAATTTTATTAGCGTTAATACATTTTTATGCGTCTTCATTTCGCCGAGCTCTCAATATATTTGCTCAGTGATATAACTAATTAATAAATTAATGAAAATTGATTTTGTACTGAACTTTTAATAGACAGGCAATAAAACAGCCTCCGCAAAGGGTGTTCCTGGTTATTTTTAAACCGTCCCTCCGGTGTGGAAGATATCATTCGTTTTTGAGACAGTACTCTGTAGTATCCGCTACCAATAACTAAGAGACCTGCAAAATTCGCTGTTTCATTTAGGGAAAAACTAGAATTCAAAACCTCGTAAGTTTGTATAGCTTATTCTATCGGCCCACCCGTTAGTTTACACCTTCTGGACAACTCTGAGCCAATAACAAACACACAATAAAATGCAGACCAAATCATCGTCTTCCGCTAACGCAACAAGCAACCAATGAACAGTGATATTTGCATTATTTTACATACGACAATGGAGTATATATAGCGTACAGGTCATTGAACTCGCGAATTTTTCAGGTCTCTAACAATAACGTCAAAACCAGACACAGCTCAATCGGGCGCAATGCGCGACAGATCCGAAAAAAAAAAAAAATGTGTTCATTACAACTTTTGAAATTATGTTTTTGCCTGTGACTAACAGGGTTAAGATAATCTGAAAATAAAAACGTGTTTTATTTATAGCAATAACTAGGGTCAGTGATTCGCGGTGAAAATATTACGTGAATAGAAGTGCTTCGTCTCAGTTATGGTTGAGCGACTTCTAGCACTGCACTTAGCAGTTGTGCGCACACCAACTATGGAAGTTCTTCCTTGCATTAACTGAGGCCAGAATAGCTCGACTATAGTCTATTTATAGTATCCTCACGATTTTCCAATCAAACCTCTGAAAAATTACCCCATGTATGACGTGTTTGGTGGTTTTATAACTATCTCATGTGTATCACAAGCTTTTTATACTTCTGTTAACATTAAAGTGTTTCATTGTTGCTAACAATGGTATTTTAGTAATAATTAATCTATGAATTAAAATAATTCGTTTACGATTTATATAAATATAAATATGGAGAAATAGATGTGTTGGTAATGCCTAGTAGGAAATAGCTCTCATGCGAAATGTTATTAAATAGGATGCGTACATATACAGTGTGTTGTCCCTCTAGTGACATTTCTAGACTAGGCTAAGCTTTATTTGAACAAGGCGGGGGAGTTTCCTGGAAGCAGAACTTCAGCAGGGCTTCAGAAAAGTCGGAAATAACCTCGAATTTACTATATTAGGCAAGTGGCTGTTCATGACCACAGCCCAGGAACGTCGGAAAAGGGGAAGGGGGAAAAGAGGCATTTGCTTCCCCCCTCCCTCCATAAGATTCACTTGATGGTACCACAAGAAAAGAACGTTGTTTAAGATTCATACTGTATGTATAATCTATTTACTAAAAATTGGATGAATATAATAATAATGTAAAATAGTAATGTTTATTCTGTTGTAGTTAGAATTTTGTGTAAAACATGTATTTAGGAAACAATTTGTGTGTGTAAGTGTTTATGTTATCTATTTCAAAACTAAATTTAGGGAAATAGCGTTTTTTTCCATGCACCAAGGGTGTCAGCTTCTCTAAAAGATACCCCCCCCCCCC
>NQII01002440.1:210141-260243 GCA_002778355.1 Clitarchus hookeri | reverse complement strand
CCCCCCTTTAACGTCTCTAGATGTTCGGCAAAACTCCGAGGCCTCTCTGCTCGATACGAGATTTCGGATTTACCCAGTTAGAGACTTTGTATGGTCATGGTACTAAATTCTTAGAAGTCGCAGTCATTATTCTGCCAAAATATTTAGATTACAAATACGCCGAAAATACGACTAGCTTTAATTAATCCAAGTGATACAATTGCTTACACAGCATTCAATGTACCGTGTACTGCAAGTGATGGCCATCCAGTAATTCAAATAAATCCCCTGTGCGGTGTCGTTTGGAAAGAGGCACGTTTGTGTGTGGAAGAAGGTGATAGAATCTATATTTTTCCTAGATCTACAAAGCTGAAGCCTTCGAGTGTGTCAGCAGTTTTGCGATACACGTATTTTTTTAACTTTTGAACTCCGGGTGAATGCTTACACAAAATCCGATAGAAGACGCTTATACTTATAACACACAGTAATCATTAGTCTAAGGGGCCCGCCTGTTTGGTGATGATTTCTGCGTTTGAGGACGATAAGCGTGGGTGACACCGCCACGTGCCTCTGCGCGCATTGTTCTCTTCGTGTTGCATCTACCTATGCGGCACTTTCAGCGGTGACTGTCATTTTATTGTGGAAAGTTGGTAGCAAGTTTCATTGCAGGACACCTTGAATATTTTTTGTGCGTATCTCGGCTCGTATGTTTTGAGATGCCGAACTTTGAAAAAAAAAAAAAGAGAGAGAGAAAGCCGGTTTGAGCTATGCTGGAGTGCCCTGTAATGGTGTTTGTAATGTGCGTGGCGTTTTGAAAGCTCTCAACTTGCCTCGTCTGAACTGTGTGTTCTTTTCGTAGATCAGCGAACTGGACGCATGTTTACTAGTTTCGCGGTAAGCGTGTGTTTGAAACTGTCTGCAACGCAGTTCAAGCACCAGATAGGCGTCTACCTGGCGCTTGAACTGCATTGAAGAGTATTCGAAATACACGTTTTTCAACGAAACTATTAAGCGTGTGTCGAACGTGCTGATCTACGAAAAGAACACACACTTCAGATGAGAGCTGTTAATTACTTACAAAATATCACGTACGTTAGAAACATCAATTCAGAGTACTCCAAAACCGCTAAAAACGGCATTTCCAAGGCGCTGTAGCTCAAAATGCACGCATCAGATACATACAAAATTACTATAGGGAGCTACATTGAACCTTCCTAAAGACTTCCCACTAATAAAATAATATGGTCACCGCTGAAAGTCCCATAGGTACACGCAGTATGACGAGAACACTGCACGCCAGTTCAGAGCCTTGCGCTTAGCGGCGATGGCGTACTTGACGCGCGTGGCAGTGTCGCCCTTATCGCTCCCGCGCTTCTCGGCCTAAACGTGGGGAAAAGTTCCAGGTAGACGGGCGCCTTAAGGTGGCCGCCTGGGTAGGCCACTGAACGACGTGCAAAGCTCCAGCAGAAAACGTTTCATTAGGAAACCGTCCAACGGGTCCGCCTGAGGTCTGCTTACGAATAGCATTTAAGAAACGTTACGCGTCTGTATACGCTGTCCAGGTCCTTCCTTTCTCTCTAAAGCATGTTTTTGTGATAGTGAAAATGGCTAAAACGGGTGTTTTTGCAATCATTTTCAGGTATGAACCGCACGGTAGAAAACATTAAAACGGAAATAGGGACGTGCATAGAACCTTTATTTTTACTATCACGTCATAAAATGGAAGGGTGTCTGCTGAAAGTCTCATAGAGGTGCGTTATCGCCGGCAAGACTGCACTCCAGTTCAGTGCATTGCTCGTAGAGGCGGTGAGATAGTTGACGCGCATGTATCGGTCGCCCCTAGCGCTCCCACGCTTTTAGGCCTCGGAAGTGCGAAATTCCTTCAACCAGGCAGGCACCTTAAGAGGGTTCATCGTGCGTAGAAAGTTTTTCTCTTGGGCTCGGCGGACGACTGTGAAATGTTTGGCCCTCTACTGTGGACGTCATGATCAAGGATAGCAACCCTGCTGTAGCTATCGGTTTATATCTCCCCATTACTTATATGGCTTGCCTCATGTTGCTCCCACGTATTCTACAATTTCCATTGATCTCCTGTGAAAGGCAAAACGCCTAAGTAATTATCGGTTTTCTCAAAAAATTTCATCTGTGACTTGGGAGAAAGAGAGAAAAGCTTTCATTAAGGTTGTGACAGTGCTTTAGATTAACTAACTCTTGTCATTATAATAGTTAAATGAAATATTTTATATTTATTAGCCTTTGTAAAATTTTCCTTTATGATTTATTATGTGCTTTCATGAAGTATTAAGAGGCTGCATTGTACAATGTTAACCGTTGTGATGAGTCCGCTTAAGGAAATTGTGCACCCCAGAGAAATGAGACTTCTGATTCATTTTATTTCAGAATACGAAAAACTTCTTGTTAACACATTTTTTTACAACGATTTCTGGAACTACGGTTTGGAATCGTCTAAAATATTGTAAGCAAGATAGTCCTTGTTCATTATGAATAGGCATACGATGTTATTGTCGCACAAAAATTTGTGTGACCCTGAGACCAACATCGGAACTTAAATGATCGATATGATCAATCACGTTTGAATTAGCTTTAGTGTAATACCGTCAGACAAACGATTCTCCAGAAAACTGCTACAATAGTTTGTAAGGTTTCGGTCGTTTACTTGACAAATATGCAACCTGTAGGGTAGCCTTTTTTGTCCAAACGAGAGTAGATGATATGACTAACTAAATTTTCACAAATGGATTTCGATTCAAGAAGTTACTGCTATATTAAGGAAATTTGAAGTTTTGTCATTTATAGCCTAATTTTTTGAAAAAATAACTTATGTAGATTAACATTGTTGTTCTAGTATTTAATATAATCTTACAACAAAACTACAGCCCAGAAATGGTAATTTCCCTAACTAAAATATGTTATGACCACTCAAAATAATTGTACGTAAAAATTTTTTTTAGTTTATAAATTTGTATTGAAAAGCGCAAGTGTTTGTGCAAAAATCTGAAATGGGTGTGCGAAACGTATGTTGCACTTTAAGAGCGTATGTCATCTTATCAATATTACACCAAAGGTTATGTATTTCTCCAAGAAAACATTAATAAATGCCATAACAGAGATGATTTTTTCATTGATAACAACTCTGCAACGAGTGGTAATAATTTATGGATATACATTAATATTTGTCAACTTTTTTTTTAACTTTAATCCTACGCAAACGTAACGTATATTCATACATTTGTTAAGAAGTTACAAGCTGAAAAACACAAAAAAATTGGCGTATTTTCTCTACAGCAAGTCTACAAACTTATTGAAACGTTCTTGTGAATTAAAAAATTCTGAACATATCTAAAGTAATTTTTATCAAGTTAATATACTCGCATAGTTATAGAGTAAAAATAAAAGAAACATTCTTTAAATGGAACTAAATCTGCCCAACAAAATACTGAACATCACGTTTGAAGAAACACATATTTTATGCATGATAAGACCTTTTAGCAAGACAGCGTAGAATTAACAAGAATATTCTTTTTAAGAAAAATTTATGACTTCTATTTGTGATCATGCATGCCAACTAGTTCAGATTTCCCCGTCCAGGTGGTCTTCTTTTCCTCTCTTTACTCCACACGTGTTTAGTTTAGTTTTGTTTGGGCGAACGTTCGTGGGTTCGACCTCCAAGCGGGCGGTCACGAACTCAACTCCGGATGAAACCCAGTTAGCTGCTGTAAGAAATAGAAAGTTTGGTTCGTACGTCGCCTTAGCTATTGAAGCAACGACCGTTACGCGAACGAACAACAGCAAACACAACATCAAATCACTCACGGTTAAAGTAAATTAGGGAATTATGCTCGATTATCCCCCAAACGTGTTTTGTAATGTGGTAGCGAGCATGAATTGCATTCGGAAGGACATGAGTTCGATTCCGTTTGAATGCACTGCTGAAAGGAGGGGAAAGCGTCCCAACCCCCTCACTTCAGGCGAATACTTCATTTTATAAGCTGCTCGCGGAAAATTGTGTGGATGTGAAATTCTTGCGTAGGATCTACTTTTCCGCCCATTTTGAGTCCTTCCGCTGTGCGTAATATTAACATTAACATGGACCCGATCACTTTATTCATGCGCTGATCAAAGAAAAATGTGAAATTGTTAGGAATGTAAATACGTTGCTGATAGATTATGCCACTTTTTATTCTTATGTGCACAAAACCAACAGGAACTTAAAAAATTTAAATAGATATTTACTAATTCAAACACGGCACTTTAAAGGTAACGTTAAGGAATGAAAACCAAATTCCTTTTCTTCGTTGCTGACTGTATTAGGAACATGGGAGCGAGTCCGTTAAGACATATGAATCTAGGAGATTTTGTTCCGAAGATTGTTGCAAAGTTGCCGAGTTAACCACTTGCAGCCTGTAATGTACACAATGATCCTGAACTGCATGTTCAACTTTCGCGAGATGATTCGTTATGGTAAATGGGGTCGAAAATATAATACGATTTAGGACCTAACGTGATTATTACGGGAGAGGAACACCCTTGAAAACTGTTAATTAAAAATTGGTGTTTGCAAAATATTATAAACTATGTGACACAAAACAACGAAATCGTGGCTAGTGTTGGGCTGAATTTTATGTCTGCCATCTGTGAACATTTAGCGGATGATAACATTGCCCGTCATAAAAAGAATAGTGGGTGCCATGTTTTCAACCAACAAAAATGTGGTACCCATGGGTGTTTATCGATTGTTATGATGTAAAATAATCACGTTACATTAAAGTAACACAAAACATTGCCTTTCATATGTCCACAGATGCCAGATACCAAATCAGGCTGACACAATTTACGAATGTGTTGTTTTTATCTCACGTGGCTTCTGATATTTTTCAAATAGCTGATTTTAATTTCAATTTCTGAAATACGTGTCTACCGTAACAATTACGTTAGGTCGTATGTCGTATTTTGTTTTCTACCTCATTTTCCCATTAACGAATCATCGTCTCACAAGGTTCGTATCTGAGTTTCAGGATAATCCTGTGTTTTATCAACAAATTGGCAAAACAACAATTTCGTTTTCCTTGAAGAAGATAAGTACTGTAATTAAAAATTTGCAAATCTTTAATAGCAGAAGTAAATTAATAAACTGCGCATCTGGACCAAATAATCTACGGAAGTTAACGAAACCGTAGGCAACCGTCGTACATGTAGCTACGAATTGAAACGACGCGTTAAGGTGGAATAGCTGTAGGGACTGCAGTGGCTTGAAAAACGGGAGAACCCCGAGGAAACCCGTGGCCACGGTGGTGTAGGCCTAGAGGCAAGATTACTCACCTCGCATCAAGACAAACCGGGTTCGATTCCCTACAGAGTCGCCCCCCCCCCCAGATTTTTNGGGGATCTCCCGTTTCCCCCCGCCCTTTCATTCCGGCAACACTCCATACTCATCTCAATCACCCTCATCGGCTCTTAAGACCTCGATGTTAAGAGCAGTCCACATATCTTCACTCACTCCACGCTATGCGTGAGTGCTATTTTATTCATAAGCTTGTAAGACGTCACCTCATTGGCGAAAAATGAGAGATTAGTAATACCAAGGTGTACGAGGTTTTGTAATGTTGGACAAAAGCGTGAATTCTGTGATGCGTGAAGCCGCCTTGACTTGCCTTCTTTTTCTTTTGAAACGGCCCGACCGCCGGAAACAAACCCATTTTCCTTCCCCTATTGTAGTCGCGGCAATCAAAAGCTCTGGCGGAAAAATGCGGAGGTTTTTCCACATTGAGCCTTTCCTTTGTCCGGGGGATTTCTTTCCTTTCGAGGGGCCCGTGGGTGGTTTTGATTTAAGTAAACNAGGGAAAGAAGTTTGATGTGTCTGTTATTTTGCCCTCCACGGCGATGCACGAGAGGTAAAAAGGTCATTATACATCTCATTTAGTAATAAAACCGCCCTCGAGTACAAAACTGTAGCGGTTCTCACATCGTCCTAGAACAAATACATATTTATGGGCCCCTAGGGCCCAGCTATCGCCCTCGTAACGGTTCGGTTCGCGTGCGTATGTAAATGACCATGGGCGCCGAAACGCGGAGGGATACGGTGCAGGAGTTATGTCCTGTGTTCTCGCGGCATACAGTGACAGAAGGACTGCGGGGTGGAGTGCGCATGACAGCTGCGCATAGCCACTCGCCGTGTTCCCACGCTGGATTGCCGTTTTCCCAGTAGCACTTTCGAAAACAACGGACTGGACTCCATGCTGTATTACCGTTCATTAGACACCTGAAGAATTCGCGGATTCGCTTCAGGATAAGATAGAATTCAAACACTTGTACGTTTGTGTTACAACTGCGATTGGTGCGGGATCAACCTGAGACCTCGTGGAGGACTCTGAGCCAATAAAGAGGAAGCAACAAAATACAAGCCCAACGACAGCCTGCCCCTGTGGCAGCACAGAGCCAATGAGCAATTGATATCCGCCGAAGTTGCTAAACGAATGTTGAGTCTACCTAAAAGGTTGTTACGAATTAATGTTTTGTCAATTCATACCTGAGGGGTTATGGGCGTAGCTAAATAGAATATGCAATAACTATTTACGTGACTATTGATCAGGGGAGCTTAAATGGAACACCAAGATGCTAATTAATTGTATTAAGTATTATCACCTCACGCCATTACTATAACAATCTAATTGGAAAGTCCCCTCCTTGTTCATGTTGCCGGAGGCTGGTTCTAGGAGGCTGTTAACGACGACCGGACACACCCATCTTCAGTGGTATTCTCGTTCTAATGGCCCGACGACAAGAGACGCCGCTCCCGGTGTTACGCTGGCCTGTATCGGGCGCGTTGTTTAATATTTTCGTTTCCGTTTACTGGCCGGTGGAGGGGGTTTCTGCAACTGTCTTTCGCAAGGTGTTATTTGCAATCATGCTCGTGCCCTGGTTCAATGTTTGAAGGTGTGATCAGGCAGGCCATCCAGCTAAGGCCTGATCACTTCATAACAAGGTCATTGAACTCGCGAATTTTTCCGGTCTCTACTGTTTATAAAAATGTATCTAAATTAGACCGACGAACTTCGGCTGAAGGTTAATCACGAAAAATAACGCCATATATATATATATATACGACCTATGGACCTGAAGCACGAGTGTATTACAAATACTGGAGATGGAACTCCGAGTTTCCGGATCATGTGATAAGTTAATTGTGACATGCAGGTTAATAATCAATCTTTAAAATCCCGAGTATGCTACAGCGTCATGGAGATTAAGTCGAAATAAGGGTAGTAACCATGATTATTTCCATTACATAATTTGATGATAGCGACAGACAGATGTTGTGGTTTTTACACATCTTTGTTCCACTACACTTATCCAGACACTAAGAATTCCACATTAAAAAGTTTCTCCAATATTAGGTACAGTTACCGAAATTTTCGGAAGGCAGCGAAAGTTAGATACTCCAATTTGAATCCCACATTTAATTTTAAGTGCCGAGTTCCATTAAATTGAAGGCCACTGAAATTGACTTCTGTTTCTACACACATTACAATAAAAGTGGCATATCGATGACGTATTATCTGTTGACGGACAGTGCAATAATATAAACAGATCTTAAAAATTAAAAAAAAAGGAATTTTTGAATTTTTTAAAGAACGTGTATTAGATGACTTGCTGTCCGAAAATTAAGGTTAGCAAGAACGTGGCTTCAAGGAATTCTGGCCGATAGATGTTTCCATTTTTATGGGAGAAATGTGATGGAAAACAGAGTTCTCTATAGTCGGTTCACAATTGGAAGAGACTTTCTTGAAGCCCTGCTAAAGATTTACTTTCAAGCCCATTTCGTATCCTTCCGCCAAAGGTAAACAAACATTGCCATGTGGCAGTCACATGGCAATGTTTACATGCAATGTTTACATTCCTCTGTGTGTGTAGATGTGTTCGTACATGCACGTACCCATTATAAAAGTCATGTATATATTATTAATAGATATTCCACAAGCGTAATGTTTTTAATCTTGAGAATTTCACACAAAAGAATATGCGATGCCAGCGAAAAAACATTTCATTCTATAAACCCAAAATGCGAGTATTTTGATGAATCGATAGCTGTTGTCTATTTACAATCGATTGTGAGGGACTTTCGATAAATTCCCGTACATCGAAGGCAAGATCATCAGTATTGATTGAAATTGCTACAGACGTTAAAATGGCGTGGTGGTTGAGTCGGATGTTTCGCGCAATTGTAAAACGTTATTTAAAAATGGTTGTGACGGTTTTCGACAGGACGGCAGAGTTTGCGAATGAAGGATTCTACGTCTTCGACAATGTGAAAACAATTCTTATGTGCAAACACTGCAACGTTAGAATAAAGTGGCAAAGGAAAGACANCATGCACGAAACACATAAAAAACAAAACGAGAAAGTGAGCCCAAATTAAAATCATACGTTCCAAATAATAAAGAGCGGACATTAGTAAAACAAGACAAATAAATGAATTATTATAGGTTAAGCGAGATAATCGCACAAATTCTCTGGCACGTGTGTCAACAACACAAGGACTACGAAGGTTAGTAAACAAATGGCCGCGTTACTTTAACCTTGAGCTTAATAATGTGACTATGCAAGAAACGTTGAAATCTACATAGGTTAGTATCACATAATTAATAATTGGCATAAATAGATAAAATTCTTTTCGACACCCATTTGTAAGCGATAAATTAACAATTACGTTAAAACTTTGGACCTATTTCCTCTCTTTGTGTTGGCAACCTAACGGCATAACTGTATCCGCGCTAGCCGCTGTTTGTAATGTTATATGCATGTCACTAACGGCTAGGGTGTTTTTTCAAAGGTTGATTTTCAAAAGTTTCTTCCAGTCGTGAACNTTTTCAAAAGTTTCTTCCAGTTGTGAACCGACTGTAGTAATAAGATGTGGGGTGGAATCGCCACAAAGACTGGAAACCGATAGAAGAGTTTTAACCAGTGACAAAATGAGGAAGAGCAAAATATTCATTGACCCCCGAGGTGAACCGATTCCGAAAGTCAGGGTATCACAAACCGGAGGGCAGGTTTCGCTAATAAACCCTGAAGAAAGCCACGAAATGCCACTAAGGAACGGGAGATCGCAGAGAATGGAAAAAGGAGAGGAAATTCCGTACGTTGTTTTACTACACTGGACTACAGCTGCAGCGCGGTAGGTTGGCCTTCCGGCCGTAAAACCTGTCACTTTGCTGAAGTGAACGATGAAGTCCACGTCACTGTAAAGTCTTCACATGTAAAAGTTGGGTAAATAGCGGACGGAAAAAAAAGACACTAACTGGAGCTTTCAGAAACTCCAAGTTAACCGTCGGACAGCAAAACTCAGGACACCTCAACCCTTTCACATAATACCCCGAGTATACTCGTTCACGTGCGACATGCTGCAGGACAGTTGAGCCCATGGTCGGTGCTGTACGAGTCCAGAAGCTGGCGCCAATAGGGACAGCGCCTTTCCCTGGGCAATGCTATTGGCTACTGCTGTCACATCGACTATTATATAACTTGTTGCTTCTTGTGCCATGGGTGTACTATAACCCTTTCCATAGTTCACACAGCGTCACTTGTTATAATAAATCCGCAGGTGCTGTCACGCCAAAATATTCTTCGTTTGCAACACCTGAAAAGAAAAATTAATGTGTGCCTCATGAGCGCCGCCTAACTGGTGCCTTAAATGCGCTGTAGTTTGTTTGAAATCCTCGTTTATTTTTTTTACGAAACCGTTAAATGTGTCCCCATGATACCAATATACTAAAAGAAAACACGATTCAGGCGAGGTACGTGTAATACTCTCAAAACATTATGTACATTACAAATGCCATTCCCGAGTTCTCCAACGTAGCTAAAAACGGCTTTTTCACACTGCTGTATTTCATAATATACTAGTCGGAAACATGTGAAACTCTTATATGGACCTGCATTGAACCTTGCTACAGACTGTGTGCCGATACAATGATAGGCTCACCGCTTAGAGTCCCATAGGTACACGTGGCACGACGGAAACACCGCACGTCAGTTCAGCGCCTTGCGCGTAGGGGCGAAGGCACATCAGACGAGCATGCCAGTGTCATCCTTATCGCTCGCGCGCTTCCCTGCCTCAAACGCACTAAAAAAATCTTCAAGTAGGATATCCGACGCGATGTGCTCCTGTCGATCATGAGATGGGAGATGTTACATGAAGTGTAGGTGGAGCAATAGTGGAATGAAACAAGAGATCCATGGGAGTCTCCCGGGAAAACTCTCACACTACAACATGAGAAACCGCAACTCGGTAGCCACATACAACTGCCAACTGTAGTATGAATAAATTTCAGTCAGTTCCAGCATCCATTTGAGAGAGGGAACCCAGGTCCGGAAACTACTCCATCGAAAGTTACAACCAAAACAGTATTGGGATGCCCGATACAATCGTGCTGCTTCCCCGCTGTTTCCACTCGCTTGTCCGTACACAAACCCCATATCCGCACATTCCGCGGTAGTGTACTACTTTTACTCAGGCTGACCAAGTGCACTTGTTCGCACGTAAACACAGACTGCAGTCTAGACACACTCGCACCTCAGGACTAGCTCGCCACGTCGACACGCAGTTTGCCATCTACACCGTGCGTTGGTGGAGCGTGCGTTCCCCAACCCTCGTGCTGCACTGCGTCTGCAGGACACCTTGGCTGACCCGTGGCCTCGGGGTTAGCATGCTCAACTGCCACTCTCCAGGCACAGAGTTCGATTCGCGGCTCCGGCAAGGATATTTATCGTGGTTTGCAGGCTTCAAGGCAATGTCAGTAATTAGTAGGCCTTCATTCTTCTACAACGCCCCAGCCGTCGTCGTATCCCACTGCAATAGGCCTCCCAACAATATTTCGGTTGTAACGTTCATCGGAGTCATTACCGTACCTGGGTTCTCTATCTCAAATGGATGAAGGCGCCCTTCTCCATCATCCCTGAAAGTTTGTGACATCACCCCGTATACACCTTGTTTATTCCTACATATACACTGAAGAGCCAAAAAAACTGGTACACCTGCCTAATATCGTGCAGGGCCCCCCGAGCACGCAGAAGTGCCGCAAGACGACGTGGCACGAACTCGACTAATGTCTGAAGGTATGCAGGAGGCAATTCACATCATGAATCCTGCAGGGAAGTCCACAAATCAAATCTGCGCCAATTTGAGATAGGGTTGCACGTCTGCCACGTTTAATGATTCTCGTCAGTCGTCGTTTGTCCCGTTCGTTCACGATCTTTTTCCGGCCGCAGCGATGTCGAAGATGTAATGTTTTACCGGATTCCCGATATTCACGGCACACTCGTGAAATGATCGTACGTGAACATCCAAATGTTATCGCTACCTCGGAGATGCTTTGTCCCATCTCTCGTGCGCCGACTATAACACCACGTTCAAACTCACTTAAATCTTGATAACCTGCCATTGTAGCAGCAGTAACCGATTTAGCTGCCAACCGCATCGCGTTACTCTGATTGGTTCCATACCTCTGTTATTTGCATACGCACGCCTATACCAGTTTTTTTTTGGCTCTTCAGTGTATAACGGATATAAGTAATTGCCTGATCAAAGGATACGTCCTTCCGCCGAAGTAGTGTATAGAAATGGCTGCAGAGTATCCAATACTGTAACTAATTATACGTACGAAAAATTTTGTTCTTTGCCATTCCTAGCTTCTCAGCAAGTTTTTTGATTGTTATCTTCCCTATAAATGAGCGGGGTTACCATCGACACCTAATTGAATAAGTTTATGTGTCTCGAAATTGCGGCCACTTAAAACAAAACAAAATATATTTCCCCATTAATAGTAATTTTTTTATGAGTTAAAAAATATATAATTACAGCTTTTTTGAATATATTCATTATAGTCCACTTTTCAGAAGAGATAATCGGTGCAATTATTTCACCTATCTTTAGATTGTTGCAAAGGAAATTCGCTTAACATAGTGGACCAGACCGGATATTAAATGTAGCTCTGAATTTATTCTTGATGAGAATAAAATTCCTTACCGCTGCGAAGATATCTCTAAGCAATTTACAGACAGCTGTCTGCTGGGTACAAGGAACTGCAGGATTGCCAGGGTTTCCAGAAATGGGAAGGTGTCACAATTACAAATTGCACTGTACCTGCCAATAGTGGTTTTAATTAATTGCAACTTAAGTCGTCACATACGTTTCGTTCTTTGAGACGCGTATGCATGGAAAGCCACAGCGACCTATACTTGCCATAGTTAATGTTATTACGCTGCTAAGTACTGCATGTAGGTAATCTTAGTCCTCTGATAATTTTTGTCATCGAGCCTGGCATGTTTAAGGGTGTCGAACCCCCAAAAAATAATAATTTTATAATTGTCCCAACCATTGTTTAACTCGTACACATTATATATGATCACATTTTCCTAGAATTAAAAAATTTTAAACTTTATATTTTTTTGCATAATTTGATGTCAAATAAAAATTCTTCAGTTTTGTTGCAGCCATAAAAACAAATACGAACTAAGTTGTGCAGATGAAAAATTTTTACAACATAAACTAATGCCGTCGAATACTGCTCGACATATATGTAACTACCAAATAACAATGCAAACATTTAAAAAAAAATGTTTAAAATATGCAAAAAAAAAATTAATATTTTAATTTTTTTTCATATATATATATATATATATATATATGGCCTGGCATATATGTAATTCATAATCTTGGACAACTGAGGGAGTCGGTAGGAATATTATTTTTCTGGTTTTTATATGTTTAACACAGCAACCCCTCGGTATGCTCAAGTGTCGCAACGGAATGCGAGAGACGTCGAGACGGTCACCACATGTCACTACGGGCGCTCCAGAGATCGTTTTATCTTTGTAATTAGGAAGTAGAATCGTGAGATGGGAGGGGAAGACGAACAAGGAAGGAGGGGGGAGAAACTTGGCTGTCGGCAGACGTGTTAATTTCTTCTTCATCGCGGCCTAACAGCATACTTCCCAGGNAATTTTTACAACATAAACTAATGCCGTCGAATACTGCTCGACATATATGTAACTACCAAATAACAATGCAAACATTAAAAAAAAAATGTTTAAAATATGCAAAAAAAAATTAATATTTTAATTTTTTTTCATATATATATATATATGGCCTGGCATATATGTAATTCATAATCTTGGACAACTGAGGGAGTCGGTAGGAATATTANCATCGCCACATACCGCCGCGCCCGCGTCGATCCCGACAGCGCATGCGCAGCTCTGCTCCTGGAACACGCGCGTGGGAGTGGCGCTCCCAGCTTGAACTTTGCCCGTACAAGCTACCCAGGCCGAGAAAGAAAACTGTCTTGGTGCTTGAACTGCGTTGCAGAGTTGTTAAACGGAGTTGTTATACATGCGTCCAATGTGTTGGTCCACAAAAACAACAACACACTTCAGACGAGAAGGGCTGTTGGCTGCTTTCAAAACGCCACGTGCCTAGGAAACGTAATTTCGAAGTTCTCCAACAGCGGCTTTTTCGATTTCTGTATTTCTAAATATACACATCAGAAACATAAAAAAACTACTCTAGGGCTCTGCACTGAATCTTCGTACAGACTTTTCACCAATAAAATAATAGGGTCGCTGCTGAAAGTATCATATAGGTTATTCACGGTAAAATGAGAACTTTTGGAAGCACTCTCATTTAGAATAATAGTCAATAAATATATTTTACTTCAGCCTTAAATTTTACCTTCCAAATGCGGTGTAATACACTACATGGCAATATTTATTTCAAAAGGTTGTTGAATGATTAAAAAAAAAAATAGCGTAAAGGAAAAAATAACTAGGGACTCAAAATTGCTCACTTTACCTTGAACAACCTATAGGTACACGTAGTGTGACTAGAACACTGCTCGTCAGTTCAGAGCCTTGCGCGTAGTGGCGATGGGACACTTGATTCGCATGACAGAGTCGCCCTTATCGCTCCCGCGCTTCTCAGCCCGAAATGCGGAAAAAATATCAAGGAAGGCGGGAGCCCTAACGGGGTATAGGACATATAATTGTGTTTTACAATTTTATGGGAGCAAACAGAGAAAAACCAAGCAAGGACTGTGCTACCGAACTATTTTTTATTAAATATGAGAGCATATATTTTACTCGAGTGATTCATTTTTGTCGACTTATTTCTGACGCCGTAAATTTTGATACGTTATCTCAGCGCTAAGTATTACGGATAGTAAATACACCATTATTGCACAATAGTTGCTCACAAAGATAGCAAAATTTGTTACCTAGGATTGCACTTTTTTATATATTTTTTAATTTGTCTTCCAAAAATTTGTATAATTCCATTGATGTATTTGAAGTTAATTTATATCATACGCTTTCTTAATTCTCGACCGACCGGGGAAGGGCTGAATGACACCAGTAAAATATACCAAACAATGTACCATCCAAAATGCCCGAGCGACCACCCACAATAACCCAAGAAAACTCTGTCGTACTAGTAGACCATAACTTATACTATAACTCGGGTATGCCGCAAACACGCAGTTCACATTGACCCTACTAAATATCTATACCGAAAACCAACATACATTCTTCTATACCATTCACCATACCGACGACTCCAGGCCAATATACTGGACAACACACCACGAATAATTCCGACAAGCCATGACATCCACTACATCCCAGGGGAATCTCTGTTTTACTGGTTCCGGGAGACCAGTGAGTGAGGTCCCTGGAGACCTCCTCACTCTCGGGAACCGTGGTGGAACTTTGTTGTTGGCCGGAGGGTTTTCTCGGAGTACGTCTACTTTTCCCAGACGTTTCATTCCGTCGCTTCGCTCACATCGGCTCTAGAAAACCTCAAGTATAGCGAGTGCTGCCAACATCTCTTCACTCGCTCATAATAACAGCAATGCGCACTTAATGACCTAACTCAGTCCTGAGATTGCCTCTCTTACGATCTCACCTAGGTGTTCATCCATCTCGAAACCAGAGTCATCGCACACTATCGAAAATTCATTTTAGTTTCGAAGGCAATATTACGGTTTTTTTCTCTCCAGATTACTTAAATATATATTCCTATGGAAACAATAAGATTATTTCCTTTGTAAATATCGATAGCAGGCTGTACACTAGTATTAGTGCATAGGGTATGAATTTGTCGATAATACCTGTGAATTGGCTTGTTATCCTTGTTCCCATTCGCCTCCTGGAGATAAATGGGATACAGCTCAATTTGCTATGCAAAGGATTATTGGTTACAGAAAACTCATATGTAGGCCCCTGCATACATCACATCACGGAATTAGATTGCAATGCAAGTAGGCGTGCAATTTCATATGAATCTCCGAATAATAATATGATTAGACTCGAAGCTAGGCCTATACGTGGGTTACAGCAACGTGTAAGTGTATATGCTGTTCACGGTTAATTGGGCATTTTAAAACCAACCTTTAAAAAATGTCACTGCCACTACCTGCATACAATATTAGCGGGGACAATGAGTGGTGCGCCCTGTAAAGTTGGTAACGGCGGTGTTAAAGTACTTCCGTGTTTTAACGTTGGCCTAAAAGTGCTAAGGTAGACTGTGAATACTGAAATGATTTCTTCCTCTTCCCGTGATTTTTGTGCAGGTCAGAGTGAAAACTAGCAAATTTGTAAAATATTCACTTTGCTAATAATTTCACAGTTCCGCTTGACCGATGCGTGAATAAAGTGGCGAGACCCATGACAATGCTTATTTCACGTACCGCAGGAGAATACACAATGTTCGTACACGCAGATCTTGATCAGGACTTTCAAAAGTGCCCAGTTTATCGTGAACAGCCTATAATTCGGGTTTGGGCGGCTCTTAACATCGAGGTCTTAAGAGCCAATGAGGTGAAGCAAGGTGAGTATGGAGCAGCGCCCGTAATACAAAGGGCGGGGGAAACTGGACATCCCCGAGAAAATCCTCCGACAAGTGGCATCGTCCGGCACAATTCCCACATGCGAAAATCCGCGAGTGACCCTGCCGGGAATCGAACCCGGTTCGCCTTGGTCAGAGGCGAGTAGTCTGACCACTACATCACCGCGACCACGATTATAATTCGGTATAATTGCTCTGTCTTATATCGGGACGCTATTTGCAATCTCCGTTAATGATACTACTGGATATAGTGTCAACGACGACGTTTCAGATTTTTCGTATTAAACACTGTTTTCAATTGTGTACAGCGTATAGATAATGAAATCGAGGTCCTGTGCTACGTCGCATACATCGAACAGTGTAATTGAAAAATATGTGAGTAGAGACCGGAAAAAATCGCGAGTTCAATTACCTGCAGACTATACTCTACAGTCTTATGTACAAATATGCGTCAAAGTGGAAGGTGACGCTTGGATCAGCATTCTACATGAAGTTTCAAATACGGCGTGGGCCAATGGATTAAGTTTAGGGCCAGTGACTTTTCGCGTAAAAATCGTAGCACACAGTAGACTTCAATTCTATGTACACACCTCAGCTGTTGTTATACCTCCACTGGCTGCTGGTGCCGTGTCTGTCTTTGACCAAGCCACTCAGGACTAAGTAACTCCGAAACTGAACCTTCGTGATTCATGCGCAAACGGTTAACACTGGCCAGAACATGTGTTGGCCACTCAAAGAAGCTGGACGACCCAACAGTGCTTTGGACTGTACCTTGTCTCGAAATCTTTTTGCGAAATATCACTGCCCCTAATTAAGTTATATAAACGCATGTGTTTTGAATTCCAGCTCGTCCTAAAATGAATCAGCGAATTCTTCAGGTTCTCTAGATGTGAGTGAGTAAATCTGACGATGACCTCGTTACGGCACGCGTGACACAGCCCCCGCGAATTCGTAACTCAGCGCGGGAACGTTATCTGCGCGTCACGTTACGCTGTCCTAACACGACNTCCATTGATGTATTTGAAGTTATTGACGGCTGGAGTGTGCCCCGCGGGGATTCCCAGCCGCCCGCGAAACGAGCGAGGAATAAAAAGCGGTTTCAAGTCGTTCCTTCGCCGTTTTTAATTACGGCTTGGCGTGCGCACGCGCTCGCTTCCCTCGTGATAATTAATCGAGTTTGTCGCCGCGACACAAATTTATACAGTTACTTCCAACTATTCTGAAGCACCGCTGAAGTTCTACTTCCAGGACATTCCTCCGCTTCGTGCAAATTAAGCTTACCCCGAGTCGAATGAAATTACACCAAAGGGACAACGCACCACATTCGTGCGCACCCAGTTCAATAATATCTCGCACAAATGTTTCTCTCTGACTTTATCGATATTAATTATAAATCAAATGTGATAATTTTAAAAATAAAATGTTAGTAAAGTTTGATTTAAGGGCGCTGCCTGCTTGGAGGTTTTTTTTTTTAGCGCGTTTGAGGCAGGGAAAAGCGCGAGCGATAAGGACGACACTGACACGCTCGTCTGATGTGCCTTCGCCCTTACGCGCAAGGCGCTGAACTGACGTGCGGTGTTTCCGTCGTACCACGTGTACCTATGGGACTCTTAAGCGGTAAGCCTATCATTGTATCGGTGCACAGACTGTACCAAGGTTCAATGCAGGTCCCTATAAGAGTTTCGCATGTTTCAGACCAGTATATTATGAGATACAGCAGTGTGAAAAAGCCGTTGTTAGCCATGTTGGAAGTCTCTGGAATAGAATTTGTATTGTACATAATGTTCTGAGAGTATTATACGTACCTCGCCTGAATCGTGTTTTCTTTTAGTATATTGATATCACGAGAACACGTTTAATGGTTTCGTAAAAAAAAATAAACGCGGATTTCAAGCAAACTGCAACGAATTTCAGGCGCCAGGCAGACGGTGCCCTTAACCAAAAATAAGGTGCTTTTATGTTGTCATAAGTACAAAACGCTTTGATACATAACCTATTTAGGAAAGAGCCAAGCACTTCACATAAAGGGCCAGTTTTCGAAGGTTTGATTCAAAAAGTGCGAAGAAACCGACAGTAGATTATATCGTTTATTTTCCGCTGAATGTACTTTAGATTCTTTAGAAGGTCGCGTCGTTCAAATGTTTGCTGGATAAGGAAGAAAAGTCATTAGGACCTATGTAATTTTATTTGCTCTTCTTATTTTACGCACGTAACATTACTGTATCGAGCAAATAAAAAAAATCAATAAAACAGAACTTTTGCATACTTGTATGCAAAATTCACAATTTTTGCTGCTTCAACTTACAAACAACAGAATGTGACACACTTGCAAAAGATTGAATAATTTGTACTGGAAGAAGTTATGAGCCACGTTTACATCTGAAGGTAAATCACGAAATCTCGTGATCGGAGACTAACGCCTTAGACGCGTCGGTCATTCATATCGTCCAGACCAAAAAGACGAAGTAAATAACTAGAATAATCGAAGAAATTCTCTTGTAATGAAAATGTTATTTTTATTCCCCATGGTTTATTAAGAAATTTACACAAAGGGAGAAAACTTTAAAGTTCACAACTAAATGCGTTCAAGTGTCTGCAATCTATCTTTTCTTTTTTAGGAGCTTGATAATATTATTGGCTATAAGGATATTGACTTTCAAAAATTGGACCAAAACATTTTCAAGGGAAGTTATTTAAGAGCGATGTTTGTTTCCAGCCAAAGTTTTTCTTAGATTTCTTTGGGATTCTATGATGCATTTTATTAGGAATCCAACGTTTTACACGCCAGCAATCAAGATTTAACTTTTAGTTGTTACAATATTTAAATTGGCCTTGTGCATATTTGAAATCGTAAAATTAAACTGCATACAAGCCGTTCATTGAATTTCTATNAAATATTTAAATTGGCCTTGTGCATATTTGAAATCGTAAAATTAAACTGCATACAAGCCGTTCATTGAATTTCTATGGCATTTAGTTATGATATTTTGGCAATATAAAAATTTTATTAATATGTCTGTTTTTAATAATAAATGTGCCTCCTTATTTTTTACCTTTATCAGGCAACAGTTTAAGTCATATCACAAAGTATATAATAACGCTAAGAGTACAGAAGATACGTTCGGGAATTTGAACACCCTTGAGGGATTGTACTGGCGTTCTTTTGGTCCGAGAAATGGAAACCGACTGAGGAAAATAACTCTCGGAGTAGCAGACTGGACTTTAACTCACGATCTCACAAATTCGTGAGGGGCATGCTACCGCTCGGACAAACTCTCTCAATACAACGTAAAGTGACAGATGAGGAGATATTTGAGCGGCTCTTAACAACGAGGTCTCACAGCCGACGAGGGCGCTGCAAGGTGGAAACGGAGCAGCGTCAGAATGCAAGCGCAGGGGAAATGGGAGATCACTGAGAAAACCCTCCAACCACGCCGGGAATCTAACCCGGTTCACCTGAGTGGGAGGCGAGCGCCCTGGCCACTACACCACCGCGGCCCCAAAGTGACAGATGACGTAGCCTAATTGAGGAAGAACCAAAGCGCTGAATATGGTATAATTGAGAATGAAGTTTGGAGAGGATCATAGCCCTGCGATGAGAGAACCGCCAACAAAATATTTCTGTGTATAGGACCAAAAATATATATATTTCCCCAGAAAAATATTTTGTTAAGTAAACAAAACTCGGAAAAAGAAAAAAAAAAAAAAAAACCAAATTAATTTCGTTCGTCTACATGTTTGAATAAACAAAACCACTGTGTTGGGCCAAAATAAGTTAATATGTCAACAAAATATTTTGTCGAATCAAATATATATATTTGTTTGGCCACTCATTAGAATGCCTTCGTTCGGAAATACAATTAGAGAGTTTGTTTGCATTTCTTGTGATAATTAGGATAAGTGTTTGTTAGTGTATTTATTGATGCGTAATAATTATATAATCATCTTAATAAAACAAGTTCAACAAGAATCTAAAAAGTATAGCTGTAAAACTTTAAGTAGTTATTTGCGCACTTGAACCAGTATTTAAATTATATTTCATCAGTAGTCACTTAAGCTGAGCTTACTAAAGCGTAGTGCCCAAGCGCAGATGATCTGGGTTCGAATATCAGCCGAGGTTTCAGTTATTTATATATTAACAGAAACTCTTCAACGTACCGTACGTGGAACCAACCAAATCATTAGTTGCACCAAAGAAATCTTTGTTTGGAGCAACCAAATAAGAACAAAAAATGTTGGTTTCAATAACAAAATATTTTACTGCCCCCATACAAACAATTCATTTGTTGCGCCGAACAGACGGTTTTGATTCAACAAAACCTTTTTCCCAATGAAAGACTTGACCTTTACAGAGATCGCTCATGATGATGAGAACACAGTTACGTCATAGAATGAATACGTACCCAGAAGATCAATGGCTCAGAGCTTCCTTTCATGTGAGCGGACTCATTTCGCTAATTTGCCGCTCGTCTTGTTCTGGAAACGTGATTCGTATCTGATCGGCCACTCCCTTCTACGAATGATTCCACATCGATAAAAACTGCGATTTATCTCGAAAACCTTCAAGTCTGCTGACGGATCGAAACGCTGTAACTTATAGGTAGAGGCAGTGATATTTCGCGAAAATATTTCGAGACAAGATACAGTCCAAAGCACTGTAGGGTCGTCCAACTTCTTTGATTGGCTAAAAAATGTTCTGGCCCGTGTTAACAGTTTGCGCACGAATCACGAAGGTTCAGTGTCGGAGTTACTTAGTCCCGCGTGGCTTGGTCAAAGACGGAACACGGCACCAGCGGCCAATGGAGGTATAACAACAGCTGATGTGTGTATGTAGTAATGAAGTCTACTGTGTGCTACGATTTTTACGTGAAAAGTCACTGGCTCTACTTATAGGCTACCTAATGCACATGGTGGGATGAGAGTCTTTTCTTCATCTAGTTATTTTAAACAGGCATCAGCTGACTACACAAGAAGCGACAAAGTTTCCACGTACCCACGGATGTATCTGTTGCACTCGTAGATTCGAGACCTTTAGAAGATACAGCCATGTATTAAACTGATGTGTTCAACAGACTAAACCAGCTGGATTCTCTCGCCACTGGCGTATTTAATGGGAATTCATCATTTTGTTATTTAATAAAAATGTTGATATTTAATTAATGAAGCCTTACGCACACGTTTCCATCAAACCATTAAACCGTCAATATAACAAGCCAAAACACAAAATAATTTAATAAAAAGCTACTACATTGCAAAGATAATTCTTTCGTGAGATCGTCTGTGGATTCGAATGTCACATCCGTTGATAATGGACGCTTTGACAGGTAAATAGAAATCGCGTACGTAAATTCGGATACCAATAGAATATGGCGACATTAACTAAGACGAGCCATTAACCATTTCTGTCCATCAATTATTTTCCACTACAGATGTTGCAAATATGGACTAGAANTGCCAATAGAATATGGCGACGTTAACTAAGACGAGCCATTAACCATTTCTGTCCATCAATTATTTTCCACTACAGATGTTGCAAATATGGACTAGAAAAGTGCTTAGAGACAACCACGAATGATTCCCTTTCGGCACAAAATGAAGCGTGTGCTTGCCGCTCGTTCTTGTGGGTATCAAACATTTATAAATCAGAGACGAGGAACATCGAGCACAAATCAGACGGTTTTGGAGCGAAGACATGGGCTGGATTGTGTTGTGGTGCTTACTCGTCCACGTCTCTGCTCATGCACATATTTCCTGTTTAACATGTCAACGATTGTGGACACGGTGGCCTTAGAGGGGTCAAGGGTCACCTTGAATAACGGATTCGTAAGTGAAATATCCGGAAACAGCAATAAACACGTCCACCGTTAACTCATAATTTAGACACCTGCGTTAAGCGATACCACCAAGCCAATATTCTCAGTCATCTGCATACTCGAGCACAGGCCACTTGGGGCCGTGGTGGTGTAGTGGTTAGACTACTCGCCTCCCACCTGGGCGAACCGGGCTCGATTCTCGGCGGGGCCGCTTCCGGATTTTCGCGTGTGGGAATCGTGCCGGGCGATGCCGATGGTCGGTGGGTTTCCTCGGCGCGCTCCCAGTTTCCCACGCCCTTTAGTTCCGGTGCCGCACCACACTCACCTCGCTTCGCCCTTATCGGCTCCCAAAACCTCGACGTCAAGAGCCGCCCAAATACCTTCACTTCGCTCACTCGCGGGCCGGCTTGTACATCGGCTGTCGCCACAGGCAGGACTCGGTTCTTCTGTCCAACCAGCCACACTGCTGAATGTTTACTATTGGTTCGTGATTCTTGCAGACAGGCCGTGTCGAATGAGCGCGTCCAATGACACGCGTGAAACTAACATGTGCTTTCATGCAGTCTGCATTGCAACCGAATTACCATGCGGAAAAATAGGGTCTGTGCTCATAAAATATCTCGACGGATCACCTGGCAGGCGATTTCATCTAAAGACGTCCAGCGTGGAGGTCGGGAGTAATCACTGAGGAAAAGGTTTTGTTGAATCAAACAAAGCTAGTTTGTCGCAACCAAATTAATATTTTGTATAGGGGCAATTAAATTTTTATAATTTATGTACCATGTCGTTTGCTTGATTTTTGCGTATTGTATCAGTATTTGCAAAAGTTTTCAGTGAATGTAGNATAATTTATGTACCATGTCGTTTGCTTGATTTTTGCGTATTGTATCAGTATTTGCAAAAGTTTTCAGTGAATGTAGTAGCTGTAATCAACGTTCACGATACATTTTTAACCAACCGTGGTGCTGAGTTTAGTCCGTGTATAAATGAATAAATGCTAGTGCGCCACCTCACTTAAATTTGCCGAGCATATCGTTAAGTCAAAAAATTTTATATTGGTGAATCCTCTCCCCATATAACCAGTGCCACATAAGGTTCTTTATCACTCCAATGCATGCAACGNTATTTTATATTGGTGAATCCTCTCCCCATATAACCAGTGCCACATAAGGTTCTTTATCACTCCAATGCATGCAACGTCAGACTGGAGGCAGACAACTTTGAATCTGTATGCTTGGTTATTCTACACCGGACTCTGCTGGGATTCCAAGACTCGCGTCAGAGCCGAAAGAGTTTTGTCGAAGGGCAGGTTTGGTAGCAAGCGAGGCGAAGGGGGAAAAAAAACGAAAGCGGGCGAGAAGATTTGATTTTCCCCTCGAGAGCGAACCAGGGCGGAATTTCGTAGTGGAAAGGGAGAGAGAAGGCTGTGTACCAGAGGGAAAGACGNAGATGTCCTGGCTTCGAACCCCCCTCCCCCCCGGGAAACGCTGCCCTATCTCAGTGAAACAACGTGCAAGTAGGCTACCTCGAAAACGGAAAACCCTGCTGTTTTTCCGATTTTTAACGCCTTCAAATTATGAACCCGTGGCAGACACGATGCACACAGGTGTGAACATAGATTACGTTAGATTAGGTAACGCCTTTATTAATATTGTGTTGAAGTTAAAGCAATATGCCTTCTGTTCCACTGTACAATAAGGATAAATTAAACCAGTGCTGTACACTGCCCCGCTTAAAGCCGAACCATATTCCTTGTAACTGGTTTTAAAACCCTGCCTCTTATCTATGTTACGACTCGTGAACTTCTGTAGTCGTACACAAGTTAATATATAATTGATTGTGCCAACGAGATAACTGCTGTGTCGACTTAGAGTAGAGCACGGGCAAAAAAATTCTTATTTGTGACATTTTATTAAGGNCCAACGAGATAACTGCTGTGTCGACTTAGAGTAGAGCACGGGCAAAAAAATTCTTATTTGTGACATTTTATTAAGGCCTCCAAACTGTAAACAAAGCTTCGGTAGAAAAAAAAACTAAAGCTCCTGAATATCTGTGAGAGCATCCTGCTTACGAATAGCATTTAAGAAGTTTTTTACGTTTGAAAACCCCACAGCACGGTGATGGAACCGATACCCGTAGCAAATCGTTATCTTTNCCAACGAGATAACTGCTGTGTCGACTTAGAGTAGAGCACGGGCAAAAAAATTCTTATTTGTGACATTTTATTAAGGTCTCCAAACTGTAAACAAAGCTTCGGTAGAAAAAAAAAAACTAAAGCTCCTGAATATCTGTGAGAGCATCCTGCTTACGAATAGCGTTTAAGAAGTTTTTTACGTTTGAAAACCCCACAGCACGGTGATGGAACCGATACCCGTAGCAAATCGTTATCTTTNGTTTAAGAAGTTTTTTACGTTTGAAAACCCCACAGCACGGTGATGGAACCGATACCCGTAGCAAATCGTTATCTTTATAATCTCTATGTATAAAATGAAGTTCCCGACTGACTTACTCGCTCGTGAACAATTTTAGCTCGTGTGTAGCGGACATAATCAGATATATGCACAGCTCCGTCCATTCCCCTCCCCTATTCGCAACACACTCTTATATCAGTGTTGAGTCACTACGCTGAAGGAGCGTGGTTGGACGGGCGAGTGGAGGATTGTTCTCCCTCCGGTGTATCGGGTGAACCGGGACGCTGTGGGGACCGTGTAAAGCGCGCCGCGACCGCATGCAATAAAAGGTTGCGTGGCCCGGGGCAGGGAATACCATTATCGCCGGCCGGCCCGCCTCCCGAGAGCCGTGTGTTGACACCGGCCCGGGCTGTGTGCGTGAAACAGTCGCCTCGGCTGGACTTCCTACTATGTTTACTCAGGGTCCTCTCTGCCCCTGCACCATAAAGGCGAGCATAGAATGGCCGGTCACATTATTGAAGTTCCTCGGTTGATCTCTGAGATCATGCCCGAACTTGATCTAGGATCGTCACAGAATACCGTTGCACCATTCGAGTTCAGTGCATGCCTGTAGATCGAGATGTGCTTCATTCCGAACCGCTGGTTGTTGAAAGACGTGGTCCAAGATCAGAGTATGATGTATAAGCATTGTTAAATATATGTGTTTACCAGAAAGAAACTTCGTGATACTTAACTTGTTAAAATATGGATTTGGTTGTGGTTTACAGTTGTAAAATATAAATCGAGACATATACACCTAACAAAGGCTTCGAATGTTATGCAATTTTTTAAATTAAATACGTATTAATGTTCTGTACAGAAATAACTAAATTTGCGTTTATCCCTCCGAGCAGACACAATGGAAAACTGGAACAGACATTTAGAATATCAGAAAGTGGCCTAGTTTTTCGCACGAGCTACGTCGAAATTTTTGTTTTGCGAAAGAGCAGACTTCGCTGACAAATGTAGTTTGTAATATTTGTAATAACCACAANTACGTCGAAATTTTTGTTTTGCGAAAGAGCAGACTTCGCTGACAAATGTAGTTTGTAATATTTGTAATAACCACAAACATTCTTTAAAATATAGAATAACACTATACACACATGAATGTTATTAAGTAAAAATCGCACAGCTTATTAAATTAGAACATATAAAATAACGCGGCATATTGTTTTCTGTCCTCTATTATTTTCAGAATATTGGCATTAAAAATAACGAAAAAAAAATGCTTGTAAAGTGAGCAAACAATCAAACTCCAAACGGCAGGCGGAAATTTTGCTGTGCATTAAACCAGGTTATGCAGTTTAAAAAATACTAGTTTTAAGAGATAATGCCCACACGAACTCATTAATTATATCCTAACTTCAAAATAAACAGTTGCGTCAAGACATCACTAAATGAGAGTTAATGACAATGTTTCATCCCAGCCCTAGTTCAGAACTGAGATCATGAGATCTACGACCGGAACTCGGCCAGCCGCGTTGGTGCAACACTTGTTCATTGAAACTCGGATCCAACTGAAGATCACGTATCTTAGGTTCTCGGTTCAGGGCAGTCATTGATGCAACCAAGCATAAGAATACACAAGATAAATAGTGCGTGGGTTCATTTGACGTAACTATTCCAGGATGTCCAACCCTTTCAGCCACGCTTTAATCCATACATTTGGGCGTTGCAATAAACTAGTATTTGCTTGTACCTTCTTTTTCATTTTTATAAAAACTTACAAAAAATGTTTGCAAGTTCAGTATCCTGTACGCTAGAAGCCACTCTTCTATGTATTTCCGAGCCTCACNATAACAACAGCTGAGGTGTGTATACAGTATTGAAGTCTACTGTGTGCTCCAATTTTTACGTGGAAAGCCACTGGCCTTAATCATAATTTATTAAATACGCCCTAGGAGACTGTACAAATAAAAAATCATGCAAGAAAACAAGGACGCGCACTATTGAAGTCGCCTGGTTGCGTTCTAAGTATTTAAGCCTCGGCGTAGATTCGCGCGATAAGATCTTCCTCAGATATTACTGGAGTCTCGCACACCCTATTATCCACTGTGCCCCAAACAAAACCGTCGACGGTTGTAAGATCTGGTGATAGTGGCGGCCATGGAACAGCCCCCCTCTGCCGATATATCGATTCGGATGTGTGGCGTCTAGGTGGTGCTGCACATTTCTGTCAAAAGTGCGCTGGAGCTTCGCCTTGTTGCAGTCGATCCCTGCACCTACCATGCACGCTTTGTATTCGAGTTGGAGGTCGATAACTCGAATCTCTTTTTGTTATCCCCAAAGTCGCGCTTTTGTCGGGTTGCTGGAGATGACATACTGACANCCCAAAGTCGCGCTTTTGTCGGGTTGCTGGAGATGACATACTGATTTAATTTGTAGTTTACCGCACGTACAAAGTCCGAAGTGTTGTGATAAATATTTCAGTACAAGCTGTATTCCAACGCACTTTAGTTCAGAACCACTCTCGTGATTGGATCGTTAGAATTGGTACGCGTCTTGTCACGGACGGTTAGTTATAGGAAGAACTTAATTCTGATTGGCTTGCTCGTGTAGCAGTCAGTCTTCACACAGAGACAGGGGCAAATAAAAGCCAAAAGGAAGGCTGTAAATGTGCATGTAGGACACTGAAGTCTATCCTCAGCGTAAATCTTTTCGCGAAAAACAGCTGGCCCTGCCCGTAATGGCTAAACCACGCATTTTCCGACATGAGTTCACTTTCGTATAATGTTCAGTTCATTGACCTGTATCACATACTGCACTTTTGAGGTGTTTTTTTAAGGCACTCTGTATATTGGCACACTTTCATGTATTTTTTATTTGAAATTATAAATTAACATATTCTAAATATATATATATCTGCATGGAATTGGCAACACCGCACTTTGTTCGCGCCTGAATAATTACAGTGATTTTAAAATTAAAGCGATGAAATAACTGCGTAATAATGTATGCTTGCCGTGTGCGTTACATACGAGTAAACATCTGGCGAAAATAACATTCATTCACAAGCTACTTTTGGCCTTGACAGGCTGAAGCATGCATATGCATGATATTTCACACACACGCTAGCGGATATTACAAGGCAAATTTGCCACCATCGTGCTTTGCTTTACAGCCATTAATCACACGGCAGGCACCCCACGTGTTGTGGGTGGGATCGCCCGTACATGCCAGGCCACGATAAAAAGTAACTTGCATTTTAAGCTCAGTTGTATTGCAGCAACAGCAGTCTTTACGAACGCGTGACTTAACGGCGTGGTACAGATTTTCTGACAATTAAGGCAAGCTATAAGTGAGTCACCCATATTCACGACTGTATGATCGTCAGTTGTGTTAGTCTCTGTTTTTATTCATTTACGACTGTCCTATTGGTCTGCATAATACCGAGAATTTTCACGATACTGCAAAGCTTTCATTACAGGCCGCTTCTCTGCCAATAAAAAGGCCGAGTTAAAAGTGTACCAATCAAATATTATTTCATACGTAGTGCAATATACAATCCATACTGTCCATTTGCGTAATTAACACTTTGAGTATTGATGACGTAATATTACACTGCCGCGAACCTTATGAGCACTGCTAGCGAATTAATATTTCTTTGCCAGTGTCTTCAAAGAATGCGAATGCCTTAATGTTACGACAAACTCCGTACAGCTCAGTCAAATTCAGACGACGTAATGTTACGTCGGCAGTACTCGAAGTGCTATGCTTAAGGCCCCCGTCTACCTGGAACTTTTTCCCACGTTTAGGCCGAGAAGCGCGGGAGCGATAAGGGCGACACTGCCACGCGCATCAAGTACGCCATCGCCGCTAAGCGCAAGGCTCTGAACTGGCGTGCAGTGTTCTCGTCGTGCTGCGTGTACCTATGGGACTTTCAGCGTGACCATATTATTTTATTAGTTGGGAAGTCTTTAGGAAGGTTCAGTGCAGGCCCCTATAGTAGTTTTGTATGTATCTGATGCGTGCATTTTGAGCACAGCGCCTTGGAAAGGCCGTTTTTTTTTTAGCAGTTTTGGAGTACTCTGAATTGATGTTTCTAACGTACGTGACATTTTGAAAGTACTTAACAGCTCTCGTCTGAAGTGTGTGTTCTTTTCGTAGATCAGCACGTTGGACGCACGCTTAATAGTTTCGTTGAAAAACGTGTATTTCGAGCACACTGCAACGCAGTTCAAGCGCCAGGTAGACGGGCGCCTTAACTATGTTGAACGGGCCATAATATTGATGTCTACAGGTTTGATCATTCCACCTCCGAGATCTCAAGAAATTTCCACGCAGAACTCACTCTTCTGCTCAATCCGGCTGCAAGGAATAAAACTACCGGAAAGCTAATTGGTTACTACTGGTTCCTTAACCAGAAGGNCTTCTGCTCAATCCGGCTGCAAGGAATAAAACTACCGGAAAGCTAATTGGTTACTACTGGTTCCTTAACCAGAAGGACATGTCGGATGAGCGGATGTCCAATGGCACAGTTGTAAATAGCATTATGCTCTTATGCCGTACGTTTATAATGCATTATAAGGCGAAATTACAGGGTCTCAAACTATTCCTACTGAGATCATGCCCTACACATAAAATATGATGAACACTGACTTCCGTACTCTCTGTTCCATCTTCAGTATTGGCTTCCGATTTGCCAATAGTACTTCCAAAACCATGCGATATAACATTGATGTGACGTTGCTTTACATCTAATTTTACANTTCCGATTTGCCAATAGTACTTCCAAAACCATGCGATATAACATTGATGTGACGTTGCTTTACATCTAATTTTACATCAGTTCCATACACTGCTATGAAAAAAAAATTGCGTAAACATGTATTCTTTTTTCAAAACACGGTCGGAGGGAATGCGACAATATAGACAATAAAAANAACAATTCCATACACTGCTATGAAAAAAAAAATTGCGTAAACATGTATTCTTTTTTCAAAACACGGTCGGAGGGAATGCGACAATATAGACAATAAAAAAATCACATGGCCCGACTGTCTGCAGACAAATCACAAAAGTATCGGAAGTCCTCATTTGTCTAGGTGAAATAGGAAAACTGCTTTGGATGCACATTACCGGGTAATAATAAACTACATCTTCCTACCATGTACACACTGCGTTCGAACTTAACAATAAAATAATATATACCTGATTTTGGGGGAAAAATTCCACGTAGGCTATATTTCAGTATCCTACTTACGCACGTTCTGTTTTCTATTGGCTATTGGCCGTGTATATTCGTCAGAAGACAGCATGGTATTTCACTGGGCCAGTCAGGATTAGATTAACTACTACGACACTGAAAAGTCCATGATTCACAGGAAGACACGTAATACATAATGCAGTTTAAACTATTTAACAGTCAAAGTGAAGCTCAGCTAAAATGTTTTCTAATACAAGACGAACCGTTTTCACGAAAATCGTGTCCCCCTAACAATCAGTCACCTTTTCCCTCGGGGGCCGCGGTGGTGTAGTGGTTAGAATACTCGCCTCCCACCAAGGCGAACCGGGTTATATCCCCAGCCGGGTAACTCCTGGTTTTTCGCATATGGGAATCAGGCTGGACGATGCCTCTGGTCAGCCGGTTTTATCGGGGATCTCCCGTTTTCCCCGCCCTTTCATTCCGGCGCTGCTCTATACTTATTTCAATCACGCTCATCGGCTCTCAAGACCTCGCTGTTAAGAGTCCCCCAAATCTCTTCCAAATCGTCCAACCTTTTCCCTCAACATACTCTCGTCACTGTCAACAAATTTTCAGAAACCGCAAGTATGTAAACAATTGTACCACCGAGTAGATCACAAGTCATTTAGTTTATAGACAGGTCTCTTGTCAAAGTAGCCGTTGAAAGTTGGGTTTCTGGAAGTGGTTGTGGCGCAACTGGCAAAATGCACTCGTCCCTACATTTCCCCTGCGATCTATCCGACCACCCAGAACACACAAGAACGAAATTGCAGAGCCTCTCCCACAAGTCATCAATCACGTCGAGTAGTAACTGTAAAACTGTGCACTAACGAGCTCGCCATGAACTTGTCCCGGGCTCTTGTAGCAAAGTGCCTACCAGTACGTTCCAACTAATGTGACAGCTGCTGGTTGCGAAGCTGTGTTTATGCTTTCACGCCGCTTAGCAGCTACTCCGTCCACGGTACATCACTCATTCATTTACTGAGCATCGCGATCTGAAGCAACTTTTGTGACAATGAGTCTAAATACCTCTGTACGTGGTTCAAACTTAACTGAACACATGAAAAGAAATATTTTAAAAATTACCTTCCTGTAAATGCGTATAATTTAACGCAAACTGATACTTGCCTCCTCCCAGTGAAGTTACGGCGAATTATGGAAAATATCCATAACGTTTACGAGTTATCGTAAAAAAGTTATTGCATTGGTAAAAGCCGGAAATATGAGCAAGTTTGGTGACGTGTAGAAGTTACGTCACCTCTATTCGAAAGCGTTTGAGACGAAAAACAAATGTTCAAGACGTTTTCCAATGTGCATCTTTTTGATATCCTGCTACTACATGTCTGCTTTCTGATGTATTAAATAGTGAAATAGTTGAACGCTTTTTATACGGGCGTCTCGTCCCTACCACGGGATAATATTCGGTATAGGCTGTTCACGGTAAAGTGAGCACATTTGAGGCCCTAGTTACGTTTTCCTTTCAGCCATTTATTATCCTTTAACCAACTTTTAAAATAAATATTGCCATGCAAGTAATAAACACAGTCCGTATATTCCATCGCACCCGGAAGTTAACGTCTAATGCTAAAATAAATTGTATTTGTTGACCATTATTTTGAATGAGAGGGCTTTCAAAAGTGCTCACTTTACCGTGAATAGCCTATACACGCTTGCTTTTTTGGTGACGTAAGATTACGTCGAGAGAAAATGCTCACCTTGATAGTTTTACGGCTTGGTGTATTTCAGCAGATAACGTGATCAGAAAAAAATTGTACCACAAGGAAACTTGGGAAACTAGAACACAGTGTAAATGCATTGTGTAAAAATAAATAACGAACGTACTCGAGCCGTTATTACGTAGACATGAAACGTAAGGTATTTGCAGTATATAACTTATAACTATAGTACTATAACTAGGCTTATAACTAGTGTACTTAATTGGATAATTAAACACAGCAGACTTTAATTTTCCTTCCAGTGAAATGTATGCGTTGTGTTTGTAAAATTATGCACGTGCAAATTTCTATAACAACACGCGGCGGAAAGATATAAATCGGCTGTAAATAGAAATTAAGTGGGCAATTATAAGTGATAACTTTACCGTGAATGATCTGTAGGCAGGATGGCTGTGTTAAATTACCATCGTGTTCCACAGTGGGAACGTGAAAATACCAAGCAAATACTAAATGAGTGTGCAAATGCAGCAGTTAAAAATAATGCTCTCTATCATTAGTTGTGATATGATCAAATTACTGGTGAAAAACGTAGACTAAAGATGAGGTAGACCAATCCCCGTGTCCCAACATTGAACTGCTTTCCTGCAATCACGTCTAGCGAAACCGTCATGGCTTGGATTTTAAGTTAGAAAACTGATTTGTAAACAAATGCTTTGGCATGCATGTATACTTCCTCTAGCCAATTTGTAATGCTGTTTGATTAAATTCAAATTTGTAAATAGTGCTCATCATTTAAAAATTAAGATATAAACAAAACTTTTCATCACTGTTGACCATGTGACTTTGACAGTTGTGATCCTTTGGGGTAGGTCAGTGCTGGGTACACGGGCAGAAAACGAATTATCGGTCTACCTCATCTTTAGTCTGTAGGTGAAAAACACACTAATTGAAAACAAACAGTGATTTTACCTACGACGATGCAAATCCCCGCAGCCGTCTTAAGCCTCTGGGGAACGCTCCAAAAGACATCATGTTACGTCACGGGATATGCTGGCCTGCTCGGCTCCCATGTTTCATTGTTAGAGCTTTGTGTGGTTTGGGAAATCAGCGGAACTTCCGGCAATCATTTCTGCAACGGGCGGATCTGAGATTTGCATACAGATTTTACACGTACACGCCGATTCTATTGCACACCTCCCCTTGCGAAATGAAGGATACTGCGCATAAGGTTTGTTTTGTTATTGCTCTCTGTAGCCGAGGGAACAATAAACAGAAGTGTAGACCTCGGGTGTTTGTTAACTTGCCAGATTGATTATTGCTTGACACGTAATATCTACGACGTTCACGGGATTAGAACCACAAAACTCTCGTGCTTTAAAGGTGACTTTTGCGATCTAATCCCCATACAGATGGCTATTAAGGTTAGTAGAAATTCCTTTGACATCAATAAATATTCGTAAACTGAGGTCGTTTATAAATATAGCAATGACACCAACCCTCACGTCTAATTTCGGATAAAATACTTGAAACAAGAGTGACTGCACTTTTAATATGATAGAAAGATGATTTTTTACAGGTTCATACTGTGCTGGAGTCAGAAATGTTTCGACTTAAATGTTATGTGCTTGTGTTATTCAAAAACTGATTGGAAATGCGGCATATATTCTCGACGATGTGCATGTCTGGTAAATACTCGTGGTAATCGCATTATTGTGTTTGCATTAAATCAAGACAAGTTATTGCTTAGCTTAAAGTCTAACTCCAGGGGTTTTTGTGTGAGAGAATACAATCAAGATTCTTTTAAAGGTTCGAGGATTTAAGACGTTGATCCCAAGTCCGTAAGTATGCCTGAATCATTGTTAATTTGTAAACCTAAACTTCTATTCACCGCATAGTATTGTTAGATTGTGAAAATAAAATTTTAGAAGTGAAAACTTTTACCACCACTAATTTATGACGGTCTGTATAACAACAATTGAGAACTATTTTTTTGCAGTGTCGCGTATGGATACCTCATACCCGGCTTGCCTTGAATGCTTAAACAGCGAACTCCAGCCGTACACGCCACCAAAATGACGCCACTGTCTAGCAAGATGTCGGGACGCCGTTCGCCAACTAGCGCCTGGTAACCCAGTCGCCAGCCGGCAGCCCAGCCAATAGGGAACATTTCGCAGAGCGCAGTAGCCAATCAGAAACGAGGCCCATCATGAGAGCCTCTCGCAGCCAAACAGAAAATGGGCTCGCGCACATCAAAAGAGCCGCCACGCCATTTTGCCTCTGTGTATTTATCTACTCTGTTCCCGAACATAAAGACCTACAGGTCACTAGAAGGCCGCGGTGGTGTAATGGTTAGACTACTAACCTCCCACCTAGGTGAACCGGGTTCGATTCCCGGTGGGGTCACATGTGGGAATCGTGGCGGACGATGCCAATGATCGGCGAGTTTTCTCGGGGATCCCCCGTTTCCCCCACCTTTGCATTCCGGCGCTGCTCCATACTCACCTCGCTTCCGCCCCCGTCGGCACTCAATACCTCGATGTCAAAAGCCACCCAAATCTCTTCACTCACTCACACTGCCGCTCACAGGTTGTGATAGCAAAACAAGTAGGCCTACTGTACTGGCGTGAGTACAGGAAATAATGCAAATGTTCTTATCTGCAACACTTGAAAACACAAATTAATATTGGTCTGAAAGGACTAATATGTTAATTTATGTTTCGACGTGAACTGACCAATTAAACGTTGACGTTCCACTTAGTTGTTAAGGGCGTTGGCCACTAAAGAAAATGTGTTATTTTATACTTGGACTACATACTATTCAACTTTCAGGTATTATCTGAGAATAATTTTTAGTAGGATATTTTTTAAAAATCTTATTGTTTTTGCAATATTAATTTTTTAGAGTCAAAATGTTTACTGTTTTTGTAATGTTCAAATAAAATGAAACAAAATATTTGCTGAAAATGTAACAAAATTCAGGGGCAGCCATAAATTAAAAATACATATGCATAAATTACCTTATTTTCAGATTTTTTTAAAACTGCAACAACATTTCCTTGTGCGATTTTATAGACATCTTAAATTATGCATTTCTAAATCAGTAGAATTGCAATTTTGATAATGTATTTATGCGAAAACTATGCTCTGAAATTATTTTGCAAGGAATGAGTAATTACTGATAATGCCTTAAAGTTAGACAGTATGTGGCACAAATATAAAATAACAAATTTTTTTTTCGTGGCCAACACCGTAACACGTGTTGATTAATCGTCCACGTCTGACGTCATCTTTCCCGAACGTCAAGGGCCAGGGAGGATATTCCCGGTAGGTAAAAACGTAGGCGAATTGTGGCCATATACTTAGGATGACGTAGACAGATTATTTCGTCTTCTGTGCTTGTACTCAACATTGACCTATCTCAAACCAACACAACTGTCAAAGTCACCTTGTCCACAGCGATGAGCGTGTTTGTTTGTATCTTAATTAAAAAAAAAAAACAAGCACATTTATTTGTACAAATTACTTTTACCGATTAGAATCTAATCTAATTGCATTAAAAATTGGTAATAGACAGTGTACAAGTATCTAAAATCACTTGTTCACATAAACAGCGCTCTAACCTCGAATTCTTCGCACGTCATTTATGATATAGGTTGTTCACGGTTAATTGAGCACTTCCGGAAATTGAGCATCCTTTGAAATATGTCACTGCCCCTACCTGCATGTATTATAACAGGCGCATTTACTGGCATGCGCCCAGTTAAGTTGGTAACGACGTAGAACAAGTAGTTTCATGTATTTACGTTGAAGTAAAAATGTTAGGTAAGACTTTTGTAAGTACTGAAATGATTCGTTTTGCTTCCTGCTTTTTTTTTTCAATGCATATAAGAGTGAGAATTAGGGAATTCGTAAAACATTTTAATTTTTTAATAAGTTTACAGTTTCACTTTACCGACGCAAGGATAAAGTAATAAGGCCTAAGTCAATGGTAATTTTACGTATGGTGGTAAAACCCATCGTGGAGATTCTAAGCAGCGCTTTGCGAACATCCTATAGTCGTATTGGCAGAAGAGCAGTCCAATGTTGGGACACGGGGACTTGACCAATGGGCATCTCGCATGCGCATTCTACTCCATATTCCCTCTGCGATCGTGACTCTCGCCGCAGCGTCAACAAGTCTTAAGGAAATCGTGGTGGAAAGTCGTGCGGCGGAGAAGGCTGCCGGCGCAACTGCCCGTGCACGAGACAGTTTTCCACGAAGACGGACGGACGCTATGCCGACCGGTTCTTGGACAGTCATCACTCACCTCCTCCTTTTTCGTCTCGCGAACCCGTCCACCAACGTACATCGGTTTATGGCCGTCCCCGATAACGCGGCTGTCCTATCTCTTCCACCTCGTGACGAAGATATCACCTTCACCGAGTAGGTAACACTTGAGACACTTTTTTTTTGTTTTGTTTTAATTGGTGATTTTTACGCGAAAAGTCACTGGCCCTAGTCATAGTTAAACCAATTCAGACTAACGTACACAATCGTGATTTCAACGCACAGGAAAGTCGCATTTGGGCAGGCGCTGAACTCGTGAGGCAGTGACCAATGAACTTCCGTTAATCGTGATACCACAAAACGTAGTCCATTCACGGTTACTTCCAACTTTTCTGAACCCCTGCTTAGTTCTACTTCGAGGATATTCCTCCACCTCATGCGAACAACGTTTATCCCAGTAAAAAAAAATTACACCAAAGGGACAACGCACCAACTTCGTGCGCACTCAGTGTAATTATATTTTACTTAAGAACTATTTCTTACCAGGCATTACCAACACACCTATTTCCTCACTGTTTTAATCCATGTTAACTACAAACTAAATATTACAACTATAAATAAAGCATTAGTTTAACCGAAAATAAGGTACTCTAATGTTAACAGAAGTATAAAAATTTTTGTGATACATAATATAGTTAGCAAAAAACTGAACACGTCACGTATGTGCGCTTTTTACATATGTTTGAGGTAAAAAAAAGTGTGAAGACAACGCGAATAGACTATACCACATATTCATTACATACGCAGCGTCGCGCGCCCACTNGGTACTCTAATGTTAACAGAAGTATAAAAATTTTTGTGATACATAATATAGTTAGCAAAAAACTGAACACGTCACGAATGTGCGCTTTTTACATATGTTTGATGTAAAAAAAAGTGTGAAGACAACGCGAATAGACTATACCACATATTCATTACATACGCAGCGTCGCGCGCCCACTNGGTAAAAAAAAGTGTGAAGACAACGCGAATAGACTATACCACATATTCATTACATACGCAGCGTCGCGCGCCCACTTTCTATGCAACTTGTCCTACACGCATGATCGCACCGCCTTGTTCTCCAGGTGTTGTACGCTGCAGCTTCGAACACAATTATTTGATATAAAAATACGTTTCCATATATAAGCGCATGGGGCTTTAGTGTTACTACTGGTACAAAGAAACCATGTCTGGAGTTCGAGGCCCTGGGTTTCTGCGCAACCTGTGTACGGCCGATGATTTAAAATTTTCCGTGAACAAATAAATAAACGCCGCTGATGTGAACTCGTGTCGGTTGGGTGGTTGGCATCTGAGATGAAGGCCCCGGGTTCAACCCCGTGTGCTGGAAGGACCTCTTTTATCTTTACCGGAAGTGTTGCGGTGTCCGGTGGGTTGGCGGGTGCCACCTAGACAGCTTTCACAGTCGTTGGCGACGATGGGCTTTCCCTGCTGCTCCACCGCTCCAGTTCAACGCGTGCTCGACACACCTACCTTTGCAGCTGCAGCCGCGGTGCATGCCGGGAGCAGGTGCACCGCCCCCAGGCGCCCTTCTTTTGTCTTTCAACATGGCTGCGCCCACGCTACTCCACGTGCTGTTCAGGGCACNGCACCGCCCCCAGGCGCCCTTCTTTTGTCTTTCAACATGGCTGCGCCCACGCTACTCCACGTGCTGTTCAGGGCACACGACATAAAATGTGTCTAGAATTAACCGGGTGAACGGGGACGGGGAAGGAGGTTGTTAATTAATTTCCATGCCAAAAAATTTCTCAAATTGTATACATTACTTGTGATATAGTTTGCNGGGGAAGGAGGTTGTTAATTAATTTCCATGCCAAAAAATTTCTCAAATTGTATACATTACTTGTGATATAGTTTGCCTTTAAAAAAAATTGTACAGTTTTTCCATGATTATATGTAGGCACAGGTTTTTTTTCCACGAAAGGATTTCAAGATCAGTTGTACTCTAAAACACTGTTGTTCATATGCACTTTCGTGGTTGGATGATTTCTTGTCACGTGCCTATAGTGTCTGTCCACCAATCATGGACGTTTGGTATCGGAGTACTTTATTACCATTGGCCCCAGCCAAATAAGAACATGTCTTCTCATGTAGCCAAGCGTATGTTCGCGAATTACACCTGTCGCCAATTATGTGTCAAAGTTACGCATTTTCGGTATGTGAACACAAATAAAGTGGTATCGATTTACCGAAGTTAAGAGGCCCTTAAACAATTCAAGGACAGCTACAAATAAAATAAAACGCTGTGATTTTAAAGATGGAAAAAAATTCTGCGTATGACAATTAATGTATTNAGGACAGCTACAAATAAAATAAAACGCTGTGATTTTAAAGATGGAAAAAAATTCTGCGTATGACAATTAATGTATTGAAACAGATTGTGGTACGTTTTTTCCTGGCGTAATTTATGTTGTTACAAATTGTCTATGGCGTTACCAGTTTCGTGAGGAGATGAAAGTCTTAGTAAAATAATGTAATTTTATTTACTCCAAAGTAAAACATTTTGAGTTCACATGTTAAAACGCTAAAATTTTTGTACCACCTTAACACATAGATTTAACTATTTTTCCTAGACTCCTGTCAACTTACTAGAATCATGCTAGTCACTTTGCCTATAAATATACTTGCAAATATAGGTAGATAATTTTTTTTTGCAAAAGTTGATTTCAAGATAATTAGTTAACCACGAACTGGCTATGTCCAATATTTTATTTTCTTAAAAATAACAGTGCGCATATATTATCTGAATGCTTGACTGTGTTGGGGCCGCGGNATGTCCAATATTTTATTTTCTTAAAAATAACAGTGCGCATATATTATCTGAATGCTTGACTGTGTTGGGGCCGCGGTGGCTGAGCGGTTAGCCTGCCACCAAGCGAATCTGGTTCAATCCCCGGCCGTGTAACTCCCGGATTTTCACAGGTGGGAATCGTGACGGACGATGCCGCTGATCGGCGGGTTTTCTCGGGGTTCTCCCGTTTCCGTCGCCCTTTAATTCCGGCGCCGCTCCATACTCACCTCAATCATCCTCGTCGGCCCTCACTGTTAAGAGCTGCCCAAATCTCTGCACTCACTTAACTGTGTTTGTAGCACACGCACACACACATATATATATATAATTATGCACTTCCAGAGTCAATAAGCTCGCCGACTGACATGGCGCCCCGAGTGTAGGCAGCCACGCACTACGGTATCCACAAACTTATTGATTATACTACATACTTTTATCGAATTCAGTTAAAACTCGAGGAAAACAGTCTGTCATGTATATGGGTGAGAATGTATAAGTATACGTACGATTATATGTACTGTATACATGCAGAATAAGTGTATCCGTAAATGACCGAAATCGTGGTCGACTGGGAATGGCGCATGGCCAACCCTCGGATTTATAGACACGAAACTGTTATCAACAAGCTATGGTTGGTAATTTTTTTCGCGAAAGGTGAGGGGGAGGGGGTGGTGTTCTTTCCGAGAACTTGACCACAGGCTTTTCTTGTAAGGTAAGGGGTTGTCGCCGCATTGTGACGAGAGACTTTTTCTGGCGCACATAACTGAGGCTCTCAGGATGGCCTCTTGGGGCCAGCCCAGAGGACACAATGTGATCGAGTTTGACACGTACACAGGGGCTGTCGGATGAGTGTTCTCGAGGGTGTTTGAAGGGTTGTGAAGGGGGGTCGTCCCCCCCTTCTCGTCAAACACCTCCTACACCCTCCCCTACCACCCACACTCCCCCTCACACCAACGAGCCGTCGACCACCAAAAGCACTGCCTCGGTTGAGGGTCGCGTGTTTTTCACGGCATGTCCTGTCCCCCCACCCTACCAACCCCTCGCCATCATTTTGCGTGCCCCCTCTCCCCCTTTATCAAAGTTCGCGGAGCAAACAACTCAACGGCTACCGCACCCTGCTCGTTTTATGTCAGTCCTACCAACGCCCAGCATAACAGAAAACACTAATTGAGTAAAATGTTCCACCGGCTTAAAATACGACCGACGGACCCCTAAGTCCTATTTCACTCCTTTCTCTCTGACTCTTGTGGTAAAGGGAAAACAAAAACAAAAAAGGACCGGGATATAACTATAATCGTTGCAAAGATATTTAACATCAAAGAAAGGAGAGAAATAAGAAATAAAGATATCAATAATTTATTTTAGAGTTCCTCTCGCGGAATAGGTTTTNCATCAAAGAAAGGAGAGAAATAAGAAATAAAGATATCAATAATTTATTTTAGAGTTCCTCTCGCGGAATAGGTTTTCCTAGTCTAATTATAAGGTAGATATGAATTTGTGGGCAGCCAAATAAAAACTACAGTGGTTATTAAATACTGCATAGTCACAGCAATGCCTTTATCGTACAACACACCATAACAGTTAAGTTATTTTAGGACAGCAAGTCACATTTTATCTCCCAGTCAATTTTTTTTCCAAAGATTCGGTGCACTTGTATTATAGTCTTCAGTTTGACAACAGATTATTTTCCTGTTTTAGTTCCCCCGTGAACCTCGTTTTAAAAAAGCAACAGAGGACTATTTCAATACCTTGTTCGAAAAATAGTTTTTTTTTTCGGCTTTATTGTTTGCAAAATGCACGTGAATTTATCGGAGTTGATTGGTTTCTGAGATTATCATTTTCCATTACAAGTGAGTGTATTTTATGATCATAGTTGCAAACTTCTCAAATATAAATTAAAGGCGTCAATAATTGTGAAATTTTGTTAAGATAATCAATTTATTGATAACATCTAAACTACACTCGTTTTTTCTCTCATGCTCAGTGAAGGTTAAAGCGACTCAGTGGGGCACAGTGCATTTCGTTTGAACAACATGTTTACGAGTAACCATTAAGTTTCAATGTTGCTAACTAAATGAATCGATTTTCAGAATACTTAAAAAAAAAAAATGGTACTGTACTAAGTGTATGTACCAATACTGCATTATTAACAACAAACTTGGTTTCTAGAATAATCTCATTTAATCTACTGCAATCTCCAAGGGAGGAGATCAAGTCCCCTTAACTTCTTCCGTTTGATCCGCCACTTCGTACTTAGCGTTGAAACCAACTTGCAATAATGATGGTGGGAAAATTCAAATAAAATACTGTATCACAAAAGACAGCTAAGGTTATGTTTGCTGTGTGCACCTATTAAGTTAGAAACGAACCAAATTATCTCTGAAAAAATAAGAATGATCTATTTTTTTGAAGCTTCGCACGTTATGCAGACACGTGGTCGTATAGTCCTCGTAATGAATTTTTGGTTAAAACAATAGAATACTTCAACTGAGAAACAAGCATACCTTCGATAATTCGAATTGACGTCGATAGAATCGATGTAAACATTTTATCCCCGTCGTAAAAGGAAATTGAGAAACTGGTATATCCAAGATATACTAAGGGTATTTTTAGACTCATTTCATTTTCAAACTAAGCCTTCGCGGAAACGACCTCACGCCACTTTCACCTAAGTGTATGCAGTTCCGTGAAAACTAAACACTTCCCATAACTTAAAAATAAGAAATAACAATGCTCTAGGCGATAGCTTCAACAACCATCTCACGTTTACAAAGCGGTCCGGCGCAACGTCGGCAAGCTGCCATTTTAGGACGTGCAATTTTTTTTTTTTCCTCTGCGTGTCCCATAAACAAATGTTGCCACATTTCAAGTTAATTTACATGGCCGGGGTGCCAGAGCAGTTTTGAATGAGCAATTTCCCGCGGTGCACTGACTGTTTAGCAGTCTGACCGCACAGCAAATCGCCGAAAACTGCGCTTGTCTGCCTGATGATCCTCGTGCAAGACTGGAAGTTCTGAGTGGCTTAATTTTTTTTTTTTAAGTCTTAGCTTTTATTAACTCATTTAGATCGACCTGTAAACAGTTTAAAAATAATGTGGTTCAGTAGAAAGCCACAGGTGAAAATAAAACCTCGAGGAGCATCAATAAAAGTAAAGTACTACTTCTTAAAGGCTGTTCACGTACTTTTGAAAGCCCCTGCTTAGCATATGCTTTCACTATCATTTGTGGTCCTTCCGCCATATGTGAGATTAACGCTGTAATGGACATTCTCACTTTATTCGTCCATCATCCAGGTTGAAACCACGGACATTTTTTGGTACCTAAATCTGTGCTCTAGTGTCTACAAAGCAAAAAAAAACCTTAGACATCAGTAGTCATAAATCTACCTATTACACTCTTATTACAACAGCAGGTCTTAGAACTATTCGTATTGATTCCCTGCCAACTAACTGGGAGCCTGTGTGCCAGCGTGCAGGCATAATCTAGTTATAAGTGTAGTTGTGGGCGGCTATAATTTCGAGTGGTTGATTTCAAAAGTGCTCACTTTACCGCGAACAGCGCTTGCGTTTCCACATCGCCCAGATAGGGTAGATTCGCGGCTGGCCACGTAAAACACAAAGTATAAACAGTTGTGTACGATACGCACAGGAAGGTTATTTTGGGCCGGTGATGTACACTGCGAAGCTCAGTGCCCGATGATCTTCCCCGTGCGTAACCGGTTACATTACGTTGCTGCTCAGGACGGAAATTCAACATAGGCCACCTATTTGCCAGTTGGCGGAGTAGTATGCTTCGAGTACCTCCTATGCAAACATTTTATTTAGTATGCACAAAAAAAAACACGTTTTAATTTTGAGTTTATATTTATATTTTTTTACACTAATAACTTTAACATGTCTATGGTGACCACGAACTTGCACTCTTGACTGATCCGAATCCCTCGGATGACGTCCCAGCTTTGCTGGTAAGTAAGTAAAGCGATGTTCTCTGTGAATGACTTTCCAGCAGGTTTCCGTGTGCCTGGCCGAGGTTTGATATTTTTATTTCGTGATAACTTGTTAGCCTCGCATGCTGGCTTTCCACCTGTGTCCTGTCGTCTCCGTACATCGCTGCAGACCAACATGTTGCCCTCGTTTGGACAGTATTGCGTAGTTTTCTTCCGCGACTAACCTTAACCCAGGAGTCTGTCAGGAAGTACATAGACCACAAAATAAAAGTGTCATTTTATATTTTTACCACGTACTGTTTAACTTGTAGACATTGTCAGTAATTACGCTTTCCTCGCAAAAAAAAAATTGAGCTCATATTTGTTTGCTTTAATGCTTACTTTTCCATAAAAAAATATATAGAGTAACGGGCAGGAATTTTTTTTTCTCCATAAGTTGACTTCACATGTGCTTAAGTATAGTCTGTTCCTGGTTACTTCCAGAATGTTCTGTATCCTTGCCGAAGTTGTACTTCTCCGCTTTCTCAACGTGTAAACAAAATGTGAATAAATATTAAAGAAAACGTCTAGGGAAACAAACACGCCGTATTTACGCCTTAGACACACAATCAAAAATAATTATTCAACGATGAAACGTATATCCAACAATGCAGTCGTGGAAATCTAAAGATGAAAATAATAAAAGTCCACTTTACAAAATAATTAAAAATAATAATTGNGTATTTACGCCTTAGACACACAATCAAAAATAATTATTCAACGATGAAACGTATATCCAACAATGCAGTCGTGGAAACCTAAAGATGAAAACAAAAAATTCAAGTTACAAAATAATTAAAAATAATAATTTTAACAAATATTTTACATACGGGTTTTTCTTATTGGCTATCGCCCACATACCCTTTCCTCTCTGTTTATATTTCACGTTAAATATAAAATAAATTTTATAATTTTTTCCGGACAAAACGTACCTAAGTGAAAGTTCGTTCTACCTACCAAAAAAATTGGAAACACAAAACGCTTATGGTATATGNCGGACAAAACGTACCTAAGTGAAAGTTCGTTCTACCTACCAAAAAAATTGGAAACACAAAACGCTTATGGTATATGTTTTATTTCGGAAACAACCAAAATGTGGCTTTATTCAGAAAGTATGAAGATACCGCAAATAGACAATATTTGTGAAGCGGTCATTGCTTTTTGGGAGCACGNTGGCTTTATTCAGAAAGTATGAAGATACCGCAAATAGACAATATTTGTGAAGCGGTCATTGCTTTTTGGGAGCACGGGTGTTTTAAAAAGGCCGTAGGCCTGGGGGAGTTGGTGCGCAATCGTACTGTTAGGTTGCAAACGTGTTATCTGACACAGTTCTTCAACACGGCACGCAGTTCTTGCCAAGGGGGGCTGGGGAGAAGGTGGAAATCTGTCTAGCCATAAAGATTATGAAATATCGTCAGTCCGCACCCGTCAACACATTGTCGCCCGGGCACGTAAAACTGTTCCGTTTCCAATAACTTGTCCCCGTGCGCGTGACTGCTAATGGAACGTGTTTTTTTTTTAAATTTTTTTTTAAGTTACACCATAAACGAGTCGAATTTACGTGGAAAAGTATGGCATTTGTAGACTCGCGCAAGTTTTTTTTTCTTGTCGCTATTAACGCGTTGAGATTGGTACCCAAAGATACAACACACGTTTTTCACACTGGTGGCATAGACTTAGTTTATCTGACGCTTAAACTTTTTTTTTTCGTTTGAATAGATAAATGCCACCACCTCGTACCCACCATGGCACGTGACTTCAAAATCTCTTCAGCGAAAAGCGGTAGGAATCAATTATTTTCAGATTTTCTTATAGATTATCTCATGCTTCTAAAAATTACAACAGGTACGACATTAAAAAACCTGGCTACTGATTACAAAATATATTTAATTTTGTTATAAATTAATATTAATGTTGGTAATAATAGCAATTGAAATATTTTCCTCAGTCATTTGAACCACCACAATTTTTTAACGGGTAACCTATATCGCTATTTAAAGAAATCATCATCCGAAACACTTACAAAAGAGTTTATTCTTATTTTTAAAATTTGAAATCGTTTGGAAAATGTTATGAGAGAGATCGAAAGTCGAAAGAGACGGAAAAGAAAAATTATTATGTATGGAATTGGGTTTCTGTGTGTGATTGATGAGGATCTGTGAATTATTTTGTTCGGATCAGAATACCGGAAACAATATAATAGTGAATTTTGTGTAGGCCTTTAAAGCTTCCTAATGAAAACTGAAACNTCGGATCAGAATACCGGAAACAATATAATAGTGAATTTTGTGTAGGCCTTTAAAGCTTCCTAATGAAAACTGAAACAAAAAATTCAACAAACATTAAGAACTAATATTCCCGGTATACACTTTTAAAAGGAGGAAAATAATATTTTCAAATATCATTCTAAATTTTCAACTGTTACATTCNACTTTTAAAAGGAGGAAAATAATATTTTCAAATATCATTCTAAATTTTCAACTGTTACATTCGATTTTTTAACTGTGTGTGCTACATAGTTACCAATATTTTGTGTTAAATATAGAATACGTACCTATCGTACGTATTCACAAAATGACTTATTTTAAAAAAATTTTTTGCTCTTTCTAGGGTTAATTTAGCAGTTTCGAACCCAGTCTCTGAATAAAAAAAAAGCACCTTACACATATTTAAGGACGTTGGCGACGAAAAAAAAAAGTTATTTTATGTTTGTATCACGCAATATTCAACTTGTAGACATTGTCGATAACTGCTTTTCCTCAGACATTTTTTATATAGATCATATGATTTTTGCAAAATATCATGTCAAATTCAAAATTTTCTGTTTTTGTAATGTAAAAATAAAATAAACCAATTTATTTGCNTATTTAAGGACGTTGGCGACGAAAAAAAAAAGTTATTTTATGTTTGTATCACGCAATATTCAACTTGTAGACATTGTCGATAACTGCTTTTCCTCAGACATTTTTTATATAGATCATATGATTTTTGCAAAATATCATGTCAAATTCAAAATTTTCTGATAAAATAAACCAATTTATTTGTAGAAAATTTAATAAAAGCAAATTAAAGGTCTTATCATAGTTCATTTTAAGGTATGCTTAACAAACGTTATTTTCAAAAAATTCAGGAATAGCTACAAACAAAAAATATGCAAGAATTTCCATATTTCAGCATTTTTTGAAAATGAAAAATATTTCCTTGTACGGTTTCATAGACGCCTTGAAGTAGCCTTTGGCGCCATATTTCAGTGTGAATTATCTCATTTCTGTACGTAAGTTAGTTTTCCTTATTTGTACATTTATAAAACAGTAAAATTGTGATTTTCACATGTAATTACGGCCAACTATACTTATAAGTTCGCATAGGGCTTAAATGACCATTTGTTAATTTTCCTTGTCTGCGCCGATGCCTATGATATGAATTTGACGACTGCATCTTAAACGGTTCGGAAATTCCTGCCAACCATGCTTATAAGTTCGCATAGGGCTTAAATTGCCACATGTCATATTTGGGAAGACTCTGAGATAACCCTCCCAGCTTGGAATGCAAGGGGGTGAAGTATGGTAGGGGTAGACTATGATAAAACTCCTCATGAATCCTCAATCCTCATTGCCCAAAAATGAGTCATTCCTCCATATTGTGGGATTATTAAAAATATTTTTAAAAAAATTAAATTAAATTTTTTATTTGGGAAATTTTTAGGGAAATTTTGAAGATTTATGGAGAGAAACGGGACATTTCGAGGGAAAAACGGGAAAAATGGCAGCGGAAACATGAGCCTGAAGTTTCTGCGGCGGGCCTCCCTGTCACGAAGCTGCGTTAGAACCTACCAATCCTTACTACTGCCCTTGAATAGTTTACCTGATTCGTGCATCTTGAGCTACAGCGCTTTGAAAAAGCCGTTTATAGCCGGTTTGAAGTACTCTGAGAAGTTGTTTATAACGTGCGTGACATTTTGAAAGTACGTAACAGCTCTCGTCTGAAGAGTGTTCTTTCCGTAGAACAGCACATCAGTCGGACGTTTAATAGTTTCATGGAAAACCGCGTATTTCAAACACTCTGCAACGGAGTTCAAGCGCCAGATATGCGGGAGTCTTCAAACAACAGTAAGAAATCTGTTACGTCACCAATAAGATACGAGATCAAAAATAAACCTAATAGTGCGCGATTCACCGATATTTACGAATTGGAAAATTTGGCTGGCACGAGTTTTATTATTTACATTTTAAAGATGTGATTTATTTGCGTTGTTTCTTTTTCGTGGATATTTTTTGTCGATTATCTTTGCGATGTAGGCGTGCGAATCGGTTTTCTTTCAAAAAACGGAGATAATGAGAATAGCTAGAAGTTAGTCCCATTGATGATTCTGTGTAACGATTTCGTGTTGTAATGACTCGCGTAGTTGGCGAATGCTTGCTTGTGATTGGCCGGCATAGGACGTCACGTAAGAAAATAGAAGGGGGAAAAAAACACTCCCTGTTACGCCGTTACTGCGGGCAAGGAGAGTAATTCCATGCCTTATTTTTTGGCGTAGCAAGAACCACAATAATATGGTTGAATTTTTCTATGGCTTAGACTGTGTTGTGACGAGGCCCGGGTGCTGGGATATCACTTATTATTTTGTTCAAAATATTCAGTAGTTCAGGGAATAGTAAGCTGGATGTCAGGTTATTCTGTAATCTTACTCCACAATCACTTACGTATTATCTTTAGTGTTTGTGAGAATATTTACCCTCCCACACTCTTTTTTTGGATTGGGTTCCGTGTTATAAAGTTCATCGTTAAGGGTTTGCTGCTAGCTCGAAGCTTTCAAGTCGTTAAAAGTGATTTGTGTTACAGTCGCAGTGGTAGCACAGATATGAGTAACAGCCTTAATAACTATTTTTCTATTCCCAAAAAAATGTCAGTTTCATTTAAGGTATGCAGATGGGATGATCTGCCAGCCAATAAACGTAGATTTAGGGAGTAAATACCCTCCGGATTGGGTATATGTGCAATACCTTGGGATTTAGTATGTCTAAATACTTGGTTTTAAAATATCGTCTAGATAGACGGTGTTACTGTTTTCATGTTTGTAGACAGAACCGAAATATCTTTACTTTTTTTTTCGTATGAGGACATGATGTTGTGGTCAGTCTATGCCAGTTACAGTGGTCATATTAAGTGTGAGCTGCTATAAAAGGTTTCGATTTTTTTTAAATAATAAAAAATAGTTACGAAGCGATACGTACGGAGTCAAGAAGGATGGGTACATATCCATATTAAATTTCCGTCCTCGCCGATGGATCAAGATTGGCGTGTGTAGGAGTGATTGTAAGAAGCTGAGTATATCTCTCGCGTATTTTTATGATCTCCTCTCAGGCAGTCAATCAACCACGAGGCTGTTGCCGGTTAGTTTTTGTCAAAGAAGCAGCAAACTCTTGCGTCCTTCGTCTCTCTCTTCTTTCTGGTTGGGCCTGCCAATCACCCTTGAAGGCGGGCGCTCAGCGGGGTCCCGTCCTCCAGAAGTCCAGTCCGCAACTCTCCACTTGCTTTCCGCTCCTGACCCGCCGAGACAATGGCCGGTGGACCCGCGTCCGATGTCACTTCTGGGTCACGCTGTCAGCCTCCCGCAGGACCTGGCCATTATCTCGTCGCGAACCCTTCTTCCCGACCATCTGATGAGCTATTCAGGACCTCGCGTGTTTCGAGACAGCAGTCAGAGGAGGAAAAAAAAGGGACAAAAGGAGAAAATATGTAAATAGCTGGGAAAAGAAAAGTTGTTTTTCGCGCTCTCCGGAAACCTTCTGCAAAAGAAGAAGGAAAAAGTATCACGTTCCCGTTCTCTTCTCAATCCCCCTCTTCCCTCCAATCACTTCTTCATTCTTTCCTTCTGACGTTTAAAGTAGTGTACTTGTCAGAACGTCAGAAGTCTGTTGTATACTGCTTCCCAAGACAATAGGAAACAATGTGCGGAAACACGATGTCAAGAACTTATTAGGTTCCGGTTGACTGCGAACAAGGTGTAGAAGAAGACAGCGATACTCTTCTGCGACACCTTGGAATTCCGAAGCCTGTGGAAAACATGTCTGAATAAACGTTTCTTTAAAATTTGAGGGGGAAAAACGAAACGAAACTTCGTGTGGGGAGTGCCCCCAGGGCAAGGCGACACCCACCTAATGACGGTCTGTCCAGCTGGGACCCGTAGGTGACCGTCATCCCCAGGCATGACAGGAAATGAAACCCTAGAATGGAGCGGCGCTGGAATGCAAGGGCGGGGGAAGCGGGAGTACCCCAGGAGAGCCCCCCTGCAAGCGGCATCGTCCAGCACGATTCCCACATGCGAAGGTCCGGGAGTGAATCCGCCGGGGATCGAACCCGGATCGCCGTGGTGGGAGGCGAGCGCCCTGGACACTGCGCCACCGCTGCCTCCGTTTGAGCAGGAAATTGTACTGATGTTAAAGAAGATACGGAGTTGCAGAAGGATCACATTATTATTAAAATTTGCTAATAAAATCAATTTCACGAATTTTAACTAATTTTCCCACCGGAATATGATACCAAATTGCAAGTAAACCACAGAAAGGTGTTTACTGTGCCCTGGCAGTTATGACAAGTACGTACATGCATGGAAAAATTACATCAAACATTCCAGTATCCTTCTGGGCACCAAATGGTAATAATACGCGTTCGGAATTCGCTTTACTGCAACAATATAGTATATTCACGGTTACTTTCAACTTTTTTGAAACCCTGCTAAAGTTCTACGACCAGGATATTCCTCCGCCTCATGCAAACAAAGCTTAATAGAGTCTAGAAAATTACACCAGAGGGACAATGCACTGCATTCGTGCACACTCAGTGTAATTATATTTTGCATGTGAACTGTTTCTTACTAGGCATTATTAACACATCCATTTTCTTACTGTTTTATAACACATTAATAATAAATTAAATATTATTATTTATAGATAAAATATAAGTAGGGCCAGTGACTTTTCGCGTAAAAATCGTAGCATACAGTAGACTTCAATACTATATACACACCTCAGCTGTTGTTATACCTCCATTGGCTGCTGGTGCCGTGTCCGTCTTTGACCAAGCCACTCAGGACCAAGTAACTCCGACACTGAACCTTCGTGATTCGTGCTCAAACGGTTAACACGGGCCAGAAAATTTGTTAGCCAATCAAAGAAGCTGGACGACCCTACAGTGCTTTGGACTGTATCTTGTCTCAAAATCTTTTCGCGAAATATCACTGCCCCTAAATATAAGTGAATAATTTAATTTAACCAAAAATAAGGCGTTTTTTTATGTCAACACAAGTATAAAACGCCTTGTGATATATTGAATATTTCGGAAACAACCAAATACGTAATACATGGGGTGATTTTTCGAAGGATAGATTCAAAAAAGTGTGAAGAAACAGCGAATAGACAATGTTTCCATAACTCCTGAGCTCGGCGTAAAATGTGCTTGGGGTCTGTAGTCCGAGGATCTTCGTGAGAGATGGCGTGTTCTTGCCCGGAGGCGACGGCGGTGATTCCACGATTGTGGCTCGATGTACCAACTTCTCCCGGATTGTCGAGATAGCACCGGGAACGTCTTGATTCTGAGTCGTAAACGGGTCGACTCTCCCACCCCTCGGGGGAAGAGGTCGTTTTGATGACTCGGCCGGATCGAAGCGCTCCCTGGTCCCCCCCCTACTACTTCCTTCTTCCCCCCGGGGTCAAGTACCCCCTGTTCCGGAACGGAAGTGTCTCTTGGTGGTGCGGGTCCCCGGCTGACGGAGAGAAGTTGTCCGTGGGCGAAAGCAATCTCGGGGAATCCTCTCCCCCGCAGCCCTGTGGCGAGTCAGGAGCCGAGGAAGGCAAGAGATGGCAAGGGTGAGGGTGGAGGAGAGATGGCAGTTTGCGGGATGCTGCGCCGAAGGGGCGGGGCGGACTCCGGACCCCGCAACAGGCCCAGCTGGACGCATGCGCCGCGAACCGCTTC
>NQII01002440.1:192523-209744 GCA_002778355.1 Clitarchus hookeri | reverse complement strand
AAAATTTCGCGTTTTAAACGATGAGCAAGCGACACCACTGTGCTATGTATTTCCTAGAGTAGGATTCCTCTTCATTGGCTGCTGCCTCAGTTTGTAGTTAGTTTTACCTCAAAGCAGGCCTGTTATTGGCCCAGAGTTCACGTGGGCGTGTCTAATAAACTGTCATCCAATCGCAAACATAACAGGAATATAAGTGTGTTTGAAGTATAGCATGTCCTAAAATGAGTTCGCGAAATTTTCCTGTGCCTACTTAGGCGTGCGTTACTGAAATGCTACATGAAACAGAGGGTGTGGATAACTATGTTCTTTAATGTGGATTAGGAAGTGCTCGATGAGAAGGGGCGGGCCTTATGAGCGCGGCTTCGAAGGGAATGTGGAGGGGTAGAGGGTGCATGCTAGCTGTGAAGGAACCAGTTTCTGGGGCCGTGTCTCGATTGGCTTACAGGGTGCTCTCTCGTACTCTCACTCTCGCCACCACGTCGTAACGACGTCAGAGAGAACGTTTTACGATCGTCTCGATTCGTTGGAGAGAGCGCGAAAGAACGAGAGCACAGGGCGAGCACGAGGTTGTGTACTCGCTGGCGCTCTCTTGCACTTCCTGACCCACGCGCCTTATTTGTTTACATCCTTCCAGTTCTTGACTAAGATTATAGTATCTTCCTGGGCTAACACCACGTCACGTGTTAATTGTAAGTTAGTAATTTCAACTGTTTTAGTCAATAAAATAATTATCGTAACACGTATTTATAAAAATATGTATAGGGATCCCTGACAGTTTCTTTTTTTTTTTTGTCACTTTGCTGCAACATAACGGTAATGTATAAACAAAAATTATATTATTTTATACGCGAATAATTATTCCGGTAGTGCTATAATGATCTCTGTGTTTTTTTACCAGTATTTTTACATCAGCTGTCTGTGTGACGTCGGAGAGAAACGAGAGAGTGTTTGTCTCAGTTTCACAGAGCGAGATCGTCTCGCTCTGTGTCGCACTGTGCGCGAAGCAGTGCTCTCGCCAGGTTGTGCGAAAGAGTGCTCCCTCGCATTCTGTAAATTGAGACGCAGCCTGAATTCCAGAGCATTGAACGGCTATTATTTGTCGGCAGAGCCGTCAAAAACACGCTCCTTGCGCTCTTGATTCGCACGCACTTTGTATAATTACGTGCTTTCGACTACAGTTCCGAGTACTAGAGACAGAGATGCTGTTTTATCGCGAAAAAAATGTCGACTGATTGAAAGAAACAGTTTATTTACAAGATTTGTTGTTCTCTTTCGGTGAAGCTATTTTTCTAAATTCACTGTCTCAGTGGAAATCTTTCCACTCCAAAACTGAAGATTTTCGCGTCTTCTAAGCCACGTACCACACAATCAGAAACATAGTAACACGTTATGTATAGAGACCGGCAAAATTCGCGAGTTCATAGACCTGCAGGCTAGACTCTAAAGTCTTATTTACAAATATGCCGATATTAAATGCTAATTGGTTGTCTGCTGTCACAGTGGAAGGCGGCGATTGGACCAGCGTTCTCCAGGAGGTGTCAAACACCGTGTGCACCAATAGCTAAAGTTATATCAACACACGTGTTTTTAATTATAGCATGTCTCAAAATGAATTAGCGAATTTTTCAGGTCTCTAGTTACGTAGCATTTAACACTTTGTTAGCGCGTTTTCTTTGACGCGCTGTTATCGCTAACAACTGACTGTGAATAACTGAACTTCAGGCAACCAGCCGGAAAAATTACATACCAAGTTCTGGAATTTAACCAATATCCTGTTTTTCTGACAGTTGGCATCATTGTACTCCATTATCTTTTGTATATTAGCCCTTTTTTATACTTATGCTACAGTATTTTTTTTTTACTCGCAGTACCTTTACATCCTTTTAAGTTATAGTGAAAATGGCAACTGAAAATAACTGGCGGCCCACTGATAATTATAGTAGTTAGCCCTCTCTGTCTTCGTGGTGTTTTCCACTCATTCCCAATAAATCATACTAATTCGGGGTACTGAATCCTAGTTATTACAGTAAGACTGACTTACCAGTCGCCTGCAGTTGACGAACCAACACTTAATGACTGATTTTCCATTCGCTGATGTCGCTGATCTGGGTTTACAGAACCACTGCACTTTTAAAACAACGGTAAAAGCATAAATAATGTATCGTTGCTAAATTTACTAAGAGCATAAATTTCAGTATTCACGTTGAGAACACCCCGAGCTGTGGTTTTGGAGGAAGGTGATTGACACTGTTCTCTAAAGGTACAAGTTCCTAATAAATCAATACACTGTAATGATTAAGAGTTCAAGAAAAATCTCTAGTTTTATTATTGCTTTAAAACAAGTTAATTGCCACACAAGTTCTCGAGACAACTCCCTCCCGTTCCTATACGTGGATTACGTATCGTTCGCGTCGGGGGGGGGGGGGATAATCTGCTTCGTACTTGCTGGGTGATTCTAGATATTCGTAGCACTCGCGGAACACTACTCAGGGTCCTTCACACACGCTGGATGACTGTACTTATCTGTCCTGTTGTGCTGGTAGTTGATCCTGCAGTTGAGATCTGGTGAACTGGAAACTGGCAGGCCGCTGCGTCCGATGTCGGCTGGCTCTTCCGGAATCGCGCCGCGTCTTCGGACTCTCGTAGGCTGCCCGTCGTTGGCGACCCGCTCCGCGCTCGTCGACGCCCGTCCGCTGACTGACTCGTTTCCTCGGACTGCTCTCGTTTTGTAGCCTCCCTCGCCATATTCAAACTGCCTCGTCTGCACGTGTTCCGGGGAGTAATAAACAAGTGTCTGGGGCTCGGGCTGCCCATCATGGACCTTCGGTTCTGGTATGGCCGTTTCATTGTCTCGTTCTGCACGTGCTTACTTGGCGGGTGGCCTTTGGATCAGTGCCCACACTGGTCCATCCCTTGTCCCCGGATATGCTGCTATTCTTCTCGTACACCCGCTAAAAGCTTTTCTTGGTTTTATTGCGGTGAAGCCCGGGGTCGTGGGACCTCGGCGTATCTTGGGGCGGCTGCCCAGTGTAGCTGTGTTCGTGCCCTGGTGGCTTCCGTTGCCTCCGGATGCCGCCTGCACGTGCAGAAAACTTGGGTGGCCCGTCTTTGCAGCTGTGAGGCGCGGGATCCTTTATTTGGACACGTTCTCCGCCCTTAATATTTATTGGTGTAGACCGTCGGCAGGCTTCGCTAGCGCGTGTGTTCTGGCGGCCAAAATTGCCTGGACGCGGGGAGCGTCAACGTTAAAATTTACGCTTATAGGGGAAGGTTTTTTTTTTAAAGGTTGGTTTCCATAAGTGCCCAATTTAACGTAAGCAAACTAACGTCTGACTCCGTCCCTCTCCAGAGACGAGTTGGCCAATCGCAGATGCGCACGTCACATGTATTGACTGGAATCACACAGTCTATAGAATATCAGTAACTACTTTTTTTCACTTAATTATAAAACTGGGTCCCCGTAAAAAAATTATTTTATCTACTGTCAATAAATATTCCTGTTAACGTTTTCCTGTTGTGCTCAGATGCTACTTGATATCTGCTGGACCGAAGACTTTCAAAATATCCCATCGTCGCGTCATATAAAGATAGGTTGCCAAGCCTTCGTATGTTTGTAAGATTTTGTTAGTGTACTTTGTCGCAAAAGGTCGAGGCGGTTTGGGCTGGCTCGAGGATACCAACCAACAAATTACGGACGTGGTTGACGTAAACGAAGAGAGGTCGGGGATAACGCAACGGAGATGGACGAAGTGACAATGCATCAGTATCCCAGCGGGGGTGTAATCGGGGTGCTCCGAGACGAGCGCTGGACGTCGGAGCGGATGTGGGAGCTGACGGGATGCTGACACATTCGTGCGCTCCGATGTATAGCATAAAGGCAATTTTACTCGATCAAACATTTATCGAACTCAATTTATTGAACTAAGAAAATAACTTCATTCGCCTTTAAATGAATTGCATTCAAGTCTCCACATAAATATTTATCACCGATATTTTAATGAAACTGGTTTTAAAAAAATACTAAAAGTAAATTTTTAGAAATATACGACTCATGCACGAAATGAAATTAATTGGTTGAACCACAAAAAATTTCCTTCGTATTATTGTATATTATCTTTTTAAGAAATATGTGTCCTTATTTTGAAAACAGCTTTAAATGCGTGCACACAACTCTATTATTAAAATTGTTAGAAAAGCTGTGACCTGCGATTGAGAGTTTGGATTCAAGAAAATATATTACATGTTCTACACGAAAATCTTGAAGCAAAACGAGACATTCAAAAACTTGAAAGAGAAAATGGCCGCAATTATGACGTTCGCATGATGACATGTAGCATTCAGTGGATTGAATTAAATAAAAAAAATTGATCTTGTGAAAGGTTTTTAAGACGGTATAAATTTATCAGTAGGACGAATTTAATAATTTAATTAATTTTATGTGCAGGTACTGGGAAATTTTGAGAATTCACTTTAGAACTCTAGACTTCAAACACATATACGTTTCAGATATGTTTGAAATCGATTCTCAGTTTATTAGACACGCCCCGGTGAACTCTGAGCCAATAATAGACCNTACGTTTCAGATATGTTTGAAATCGATTCTCAGTTTATTAGACACGCCCCGGTGAACTCTGAGCCAATAATAGACCTGCAAATAAACAAGTGTCAAATCTCTTGCCAGCCTGTCTGAGGTAAAACTTGCTGCACACTGGAGCAAAAACAGCCAATGAACAGATAGCTGAGGCTCGAAATTAAACAGGGCCGTGGAGTCCAACCTGAATGTCGTATTTAAAACACGAACTTTTCCTGTCCCTAGTCAGGTTTATTATTTTCTTTGAGGCATTCAATATAGTTAGGGGCAGTGATATTTNCACGAACTTTTCCTGTCCCTAGTCAGGTTTATTATTTTCTTTGAGGCATTCAATATAGTTAGGGGCAGTGATATTTTGCGAAAAATATTTCGAGACAAGATACAGTCCAAAGCACTGTTGGGTCGAGCAGCTTCTTTGATTGGCTAACAAATGTTCTGGCCAGTGTCAACCGTTTGCGCACGAATCACGAAGGTTCAGTGTCGGAGTTACTTGGTCCTGAGTGGCTTGGTCAAAGACGGACACGGCACCAGTAGCCAATGGAGGTTTAACAACAGCCTAGGTGTGTGTATAGTATTAAAGTCTACTGTGTGCTCCGATTTTTACGCGAAAAATCACTGGCCCTAAACATAGCTGTACATAATGTTTGAAGTTGTATAAACAAACCAGGAAATTAAATTAATCTCTTGTATTAAATTTATAAAGTGTATGGCCAAGTCCGTGCACTTGTACGAATACAATACGTAGGCGTTCCTTTTGATTATCATAAAACTAAAACTTTACAAAGCAATTATTAAAAAAAAAAAAAAAAAAAAAAAGTAGGAATGTAATGGGGAGTCGGGCACAGGTATCATGTATCGGATTCCGGATTACTCGCCTGCGACATCACAGGTTGCCAAGGCGGCCTGGGGGGCAGCCATGATGTGATAGCACCCGATAACCACATTGGGTCTTGGTGACCTTGAACTTGACCATGTGCTCGTGACCTTGAATAACCTTGAACCGAAAAAATATAAAATAACTCGCAAAAATCTAAAAATCGAGAAACGTATAATGTTACCCTACCCTACATCTTGCACACACACCCAAAACCTCACCTCCCCCTCCCCCCTACCCAACAGCAACAACACCTAATAAAAAAAAATTGCGAAAATCTAAAAAAACAATTTTAAATCGAGGAACGTAAAACGATGGCCTGACATCATCCCACCACCCTCACGTCAAACAAACTCCAACTCACCCTCACACAATTATAAACAAATAGAGAAAAGCCACAAAAAGTCGAAAAATTGATTCTAAAAATCAATGCACATATAACGTTAACCTCACACACGCCCCACCGCCCTCACCACACCCCTTATCGACCCACCCCACACAATCATAACAAAATCTAGAAAAGTCACAAAATATTAAAAATTGCTTCTAAAAATCTATGAAAATATAACAATTACCTCACACTCGCCCCGACACCCTAACATCGATTTTAGAAGTAATTTTTCGATTTTTTATGATTTTTCTTGATTTTTTTATGATNTGGGACGAGTGTGAGGTTAACGTTATATGCTAATTGATTTTTAGAATAAATTTTTCGACTTATTGTACCTTTTCTCGATTTTTTTTTATGATTGTGTGAAGGTTGGGTCGGAGTGGGTTCGAGTTGAGGGCGGTGGCTTGATGTTAGTATAACGTTATATGTTTTTCTGTTTGTTTAATAAATTTTTAATTTTTTGCCTTTTTTCTCGATATATTTTTACTTTGTTGGCTGGGGGAGCATGGAGTTGAGGGTTGTGGGATTTGTGTGAGGTTAACTGTATATATTTCTCAATTTAAAAAATATCCCAGTCTTTTGCCATTTTTTATAATTGTTGCGTGGGCTGGGAAGAACTCTGGTGTGGTGTTGGGAGGGAGGGGGAGAGAGGAATTGAGTGAGGGGTTAGGTAGGGTAGCATTATATGTTTCTCGATTTATATATTTTTTTAAAGATTTTTTTTTAATTTTTGTTGTAATGTTTTTAATTCAAGGTCACCAAGATCCAATATGGTGATCGTGTGCCATCACAACATAACTGCCCCAGGCCGCATCGGCAGCCTGTGATGTCATCGCAGGTGAGTAATCCGGAATCCGATTCATGATACCTGCGCCCGATTCCCCATTACCATACTACTAACCACTAAAAAAAATTAGTATTGGTTAAAATTAAATTTTTTACCCTTCAAAAATAGTTGTGTTTTTCCAATAAAATGTATTAACTTATTACCAAAAACATTTGGCAGGACGTAATTTTTCATAGACGTTTTGAGAGTTCAGTGTTGATCGATATTGAATCGCGATTAATTATTATGCTTTAAAGTGTCTGGATACTGATGAAATACAGTGGTTTGACAATCAATGGTTACAAAACAATACAGTTCAGGCTGGAGCGTGATCGCCAGCCAGTCTGTAGTCTTCACCCTACAGCTCTGGGATTAAAAAAAATAGTGTTGGCTTATACACTACAAGATTTGAAATGATTTGAAGTCAAGGTAACTTTGGGTCGTTCCCCATGGATTAGAAATTAGTGCATTTAGCTTGTTATTAGACTTTCACAGTAAACTGCTAAGAAACGTCAAAACGCGCAAATAGCTTTTGGGTTCCTTTTTCTTTTATGCCACAGCACTAATGACTGTTGCGGTAAGGTAAGTGCACATACCGTAGGGGTTAACGTCTTGTTGACAGCGAGGTCATTACAGACAGAGCATGTTTTTCGAATAGGCAGGGATGTAGAAGAAATCCTTTTTTGCCTGTTGTACGGAACCATCCCATCTTTCGCCTGGAGTGATTTCGGAGGGGCGCAGCGTTTGTCCTAAAATCGTTTGTCCTAAACTATATTTGCTTAAAAATAGTTTATCCTAAAGTCGTTGGTTCTAAAATACATTTCCTTTCAAATCGTTTGTCCTAAAGTCGTTTGTCCTAAAATACTTTGTCTCTAAAATAATTTGTCCTAAAGCCATTTTACCTAAGGTACGTTTGCTTTAAAATAGTTTGTTCTATAGTTGTTCGTCCTAAAGGCGTTTGTCCTAAAATAAAAATAAGCTTTAAAATAGTTGGTTTTAAAGTCGTTTATCCTAAAATAAGTTTCCTATAAATCATTTGACCTAAAGGCATTTGTCCTAAAAACCATTCGCTTCAAAGTTAGTCAAGAGATTTGGGTCACTCTTAACATGGAGGTCTTTAAAACCGATGGAGAGTAATTGAGGTGAGAATGGAGCAGCGCCGGAATGCAAGTGTGGAGGAAACGAGAGATCCCGAGAAAACCCGCCGACCAGCGGCATCGTCCGGCACGACTCCCACGTGTGAAAATCAGGGAGTGACCCGGCCAGGGATTGAACCCGGTCCGCCTTGGTGGGAGGCGAGCAGGTTAACAGCTCAGCCACTGCNCAGGGAGTGACCCGGCCAGGGATTGAACCCGGTCCGCCTTGGTGGGAGGCGAGCAGGTTAACAGCTCAGCCACTGCGGCTCTGTATTCGCTTATAAAATAGCTTGTCTTAAAGTCGTTTATCCTACAATTAAGACAAACGACATGTATTCATTTCGGAGAATCGTGGGAATCCGAAATCAGGATGGCCGAACCGCGAAACGAACCCAGATCCTCCCGAATGCGAGTCTGGNCGGAGAATCGTGGGAATCCGAAATCAGGATGGCCGAACCGCGAAACGAACCCAGATCCTCCCGAATGCGAGTCTGGTGGTTTGCAACTTTGCCATCTCGCTCGGCGTCGTGGCAAAAAAATTCCAACTTGATGAAAGTAAGCTGGCGCTGATTTGTATTCTGCTTTGGAACACCTGTCTATTCGGCCAAGTNGAAAATTCCAACTTGATGAAAGTAAGCTGGCGCTGATTTGTATTCTGCTTTGGAACACCTGTCTATTCGGCCAAGTCTGTGGTTGAGTGAGGTTGGGGTGGGGCAGCAGCGAAACGAGGGCAGGAAACTAAACAGGAGCGCCCCGAGAAAACCACGCCACAATGTAGTGTCCGCCAACTCCGCACGCGAGGGTTCCGGTCCAGCTGGGTCTGGGATCGAGCAGGATATTCCAGAACCTCGACGCCTCGCAACTGGGAGCTCCTTCAACGCGACACGTACACGAGGCCGTGTCTCAATTGTAAGAGCGCTCTCTACAGAGAACGCTCTTCCGCACTACCCGCCGAGAAGGCTCTTTCGCACGCCCTCGCTCTCGACGTGGGACGATGCGGTCTCTTCTCAGTAAACAAACACAGTGTGCGTTGAAAACAAGTTTTCAACTGCACTTATAAAGAGTGCAAACACATGCGCGGACAGTTGAAATAATAGTTTGAAACTACCGTGTACCTGGTGAGGTGGAACCACCTTCAGGCGGAGAACATCCACCCACTGCGATTGGAAAGGGCGTGATCCCTTTCTACTGACAGCATTCAGCTGCTATCAATTAGAGCTCTGACCAAGCTCACAAAGACTTAGGAAAATTAAGACTGGTGAAGAGTGCACACACATCGAAGGACTGATGTGACAGAATGTAAGAAAGACCCGAGGTGCACTCTTCTATAATATATATATCGCTCAGAAAGTTGTCTCCTGTAAAGCCCATTGTGCTCAGGCACTGGAGGAGTCGATCTGGTCAAAACTCGCTGCACTAAGTGTAGAAAACATGTATACCTTTTTAACAGCTAAAACTGTTTTACAAAGTGCCCGTTATGGCCAAAACTATTAAACGTTATCACGAACTAAAATAAAGCGCAGTTAAAAAAAGTAACCTCATAAAATAATACGACTTAAGAATGTTTAAGCTTTTCGCCATTTGAAATATCGTCACACGGCAGTTGTGAAATAACATGCCGAGTGCCAGAGGACATGAGAGTGCGCAGCGTAGCGAGTATGCAACTTCGTGCACTCGCTCTTTCGCCGTCTCTCTGACAAATTGAGAGCACCAGAGAGCGCTCTCTAGGCCAGTGGAGGCACGGCCTGAGTTGCCTCACCGAGCACACGGGGGTAGGGATGGAGAGTTGGACAACCGTGGTCTGTTNAGAGAGCGCTCTCTAGGCCAGTGGAGGCACGGCCTGAGTTGCCTCACCGAGCACACGGGGGTAGGGGTGGAGAGTTGGACAACCGTGGTCTGTTCGACGACAAACACGTCTTCCTACCACTGACAATCTAAGAAGAAATTTTAAATTTTTTTTTCTTTCACTTCACGCCATTACCTCGCCTCCGCCAGCACGTCTATTGTCACGTGTTTTCGGACTTGGTGTCCGCGGTGGTGCGGGGGTTAAACTTACTCGCCTTCCATCACGGCGAACCGGGTTTCGATTCCCGGCGGGGTCGCCACCGGAATCTTCGGCACTTGGGAATCGTGCCGCGGACGATGCCGCTGACCGGCGGATTTTCTCTGGGATCTCCCGGGTTCCGCTGCCGCTTCATTCCGACGCTGCTCACCTAGCTTCACCCTCATCGGCTCTCAAGACCTCGATTTTTCGTTTCGCACGTTCCTCGGAGTCCCGCTTGTAGATTGTCGATCAGAAGAGTGTGAACCGTAGAAACAACCCCTGTTAGAATTTTTTTTGATTGATTTACTTCTCATACGCGGCTTGATTCGTCGCGAACACGCCCCAGCCCTCCCTCTTTGCCCACGAGGGGAGAGTCGTACCGAGATCGTCTTCCGGACGAAGCGAGCAGTCGGATCGTGTGCACGGCGTCTCTACACTTCTCCTCGGGGAGACAATAATTCATTATTCATAAGATGCAAACAAGCGCGGGTACCTGTTAGTGGCGTCTGACCGGGCCGCGGTTCCTCGGCGCGGGCGGAGAGATGGGGCTCCCTGCAGCAAGTGTTTCAGCGCCGACCAGTTTGGACGGTGTTACGGCCCCGTTAATAAGCCTATATAAACAATGATTCCGGCAAATTACCGCTGCCAGTGTCCCGAATGAACGCCGCCCGCGGTCCTACTTTATCGCTCGCCTCCCGACTATAGTATGTTCGCGGTTTCTTAACATCTTTTTGAATCAAACCTTTGAAAAATAACCCCACGTATCGCGTGTTTGGTGGTTTCGTAAATACGGTATGTAACACATGCGTTTTATACTTGTGTTAACGTAAGCGTATGTTATTTCCCGTTAAATTAAAGTTTTACCTGCATTTTATTTATAAATTATAGTAATTAATTTGTTACGAATCTGAAGAAAAACAGCGAGATAAGAGATGTGTTGGTAGCGCCTAGTAAGAAATAGTTCTTATGCGAAATATGATTACAACTGAGTGCGCACGAATTCGGCGCACTGTCATTTGGTGCTTTGTTTGTATGAGGCGGAGAAATACATATACAGGAAGTAGAACTTAGGCAGGGCTTGAGAAAAGTGTGAAGTAACCGTGAATTGATCATACTTCCTTGTTGAGAGCCGCCAAAACCTCTCCTGTATACTCTACGATGTTCGGTATACTCTACGATGTCGTAGGCGTGAGGGTACGTTTTCACCATTTGAAGCACGGCCTAGACTGGACAAAGTTTGAGGTTTGGGCGAACTTGTCAAGCTCCAGTCTCGTGACGAGCTGGAAATTGGGGGCCGGGAGATATTCGTTCGGGACTGACAGCAGACGGGAGTAATAGCGTCTGATAATTAATTAGTGTGGCCGTCCAGCACGTGAAAGATCAGATCAAGTTTTTTATCGCATCGGGTGCACCCAACGAGTGAAGTGTAACTTACCGGCCTTGAAGTTACTACGTTGTTAATCGCCGTATGTGAATGCAGCCGAATTATCAGAATACAAGTGAAATAACCAGTCACGTAAATTCAGAAATAAATTTCGCACTGTTCAAAACATAAGTTGTTGAATTTCAACTAACGTAATTTTTGGACATTTCCATACAAATTATGTGCAAAAACTGCCACAAAATTGTAACTATTAAAAAAACGATATATTAATTAACACGTATTGCAAAGAAATGTGTGTGTCTAATAAAAAAAATACTAATTAGATTATACTGATCAAAATTATCACTAAAAAAACAATAATACACCAAAAATTATTATATTTCTTTTGTATTCACTACCGTTGTGTAGAATTATGTATGTCCTGAAATAAATATATTAAAAACGCCAAATCGGTGAAGCAATACAATTTCAAACTATTCATAATATTTTGCCGTTTTATTTTTTAGATTATTAACTATTACGTCCGCGAATTCACATTTATTAAAGAACTACTTACAGGACGGGTATGAATCTAAATAGCGTTTGCGTTTAGACTTAAAGACCAGATGCTTCAAAATTAGAAAGCATCGTCGCTAAACTTAACACTATCTTGGACTTAGTTCAAATGGCATATGGCATAAATCACACATTCTTTACAATTTGTAAGCTCGCAAAGGAAAGTAATGATGTTCTTCAGCAACGTTACGTGAAACATTTTTTTCAACGTAGAATGTTTTTAGAAAAAATGGTATTAGTAACAATTTCTTGGTTTTTTTTTGCTTCTCAGATATATGTTTTTATTGTATTTTATGTTTAGGCATTAGCTATACAAAAAAAATAACAGTACATACCTATAAAAGAGCAGCAATATTTATTTTTATTTGCAAACCTAGCGTAACATTACCATTATTTATTGATTATTATTTACTAAATACGCGTGGTTCAATTAGTAGAGTAAAAATGTCAACTACAAGGAAAAATGTGAAGAAATAATTATTCATTTCGAAAAATTAATAGAATAATAAGAATTTTACAATGTTGATTGATGCTGTGTTATAGATACACATATATTAACATTTAATAGAAATTCTACACGAAGAAAGAGAAGGGAAGTTATGTATTACCAATTCTCGCGTAAATAAAACAGGTTTTCAGCTGCAGCTGTTAACTAATAATAAATAATTTACATAATATATGCGTCGGCGTGAAAAATGTGTGTTGCGTCAAGAAACTGTAGGCTGCTTTTCAGACTGTTAGTTAAATTAGAGATACTAATGATAAGGTAATTTATCCTGTTGGAAAAGATAATCAAATAAGCGCAGTCAGGTAAATGGGAAGGCCCACAGTACAAACGCCGCTGAAGTAAAGATGCACATGAAAAACGGAAAACAATTTACCGTGGCAGCTTTTTGTGAAAAGTTTGCAAACGCACTCCATTCACGCACCTGTTTTATTGGCACAGTAGCGAATGGGCACTCTTGGACAGAAATATAAGAGAGATCATGATTTCAGAGTAAATTAAAATTTAATATTTCATAGGCTGCTATCATTACACTGTCGTGGTTATGGGCAGTAGTAAAGAAAAAAAACTGGTTCTGCTTGATAAAATAAAAACTGAACAAAAATAAGTATTTTCGTAACTAAAACTGTCTACGTTTACTAATCAGCGAACTAGAGACAGTAACTTATCAGTGATACGAGTTGAGTTTTATTTTATTTGTACTTTAATATTCTACATCTCTTGAACAGGGACTATCATGTATCCATGATGGGTCTCAGCAGAAGATTTCAACCAAGTTTGGACATTTTTTCTCTTTGTAATTTATTTGTCGTTAAAATTCCCGCGCTGTGGCCTTCGGGCCTAATGACACCAGCTAATTAGGAAAACAATAGAGAGAGAGAGAGAGAGAGAGAGGCAGGTGCAAATTTGCGTGCTAATAAAACACCAACTATCTTTGAAACCCATGTTTTTATTCATTTAAACTTGACACGAGACTCAAATACGCGTTTTTCCAGATAACAACCAGCTAATCCAACCACTGCAATTCGCTTCTTGAATTCTCTTACTAGAGAATCGCAATAATAACTGACACTTAAAGTATACTGTGACCAGTTTACAATTCGTTTGCAATTTCTCAGAATGAAAACTGTTTATGTTAAAGAAAAACATATTTAAAAATAACACGGAGACTACAATGAACGTGAACGGTGACTTTATACCATCCTTAAGTTTCCGCGCAACTGGTTTTATAGAGGAAGAATTATAAGTTAATTTTGCACCTGTACATGTATAACCGTCATGTTTTTTTTTATGTGAACGTGGGTTGGAGATTTTTATGTTCATGGAATATTTTGAAATTGTTTTCATTCTACTGTCTTGTAATTACTAGTCCGATTCTTAAGATTTATTGCACGTAAGAAAAATGTAGGTTCTTTTTCATTGAGTCCTGTTAGATGTTAAGCACTTTTAGATCGCTGTTTAAAACTGCTGGTGTGAAACTAAAACGATTGTTTGAGAACAAAGCTATCTTACAGATAGATTTGATTTCGCAATTCTTTTGGTGATTTAAACGCCACGCCGTTATTAACATTTTGAACTCCACGTCACGTATTCAGTGCCAAATTTGCTTAGAAGTTTAGGGAGTACGTGGCAGTGGAAGCTTACAGAAAATATTGTTTCATAATTTTAATATTCATTAAGATTGTAACTAGCGAACAGTTAAATCACACATTTGTCGACGAACTTGGTCAAGATCCTATTGGAAAACAACGTACATGTTCAATTTGAAATAGTGAAAATGGCTCTCCCATCAGCATAGCCAAGGAGATGCGCTGGAAACCTGTGACCGGTTGCTAATTATCACAGTGACTGAATTTCAGTGACTCACGAGCCACGACCACCAGCATGTTACAGCTTAGCTATTAGGCGTTCTTGAGTGACTGGTATTGTACTGATGTCGCTGAGTCAGAATTAGACGTGCGCATGCCAGTTGTACGTCGAGCAACTCCCGAGTCACAGCATTGCACTGCAATTTTTGCCATTATAACTTTCAAAACCACGTGGACTGGAGTCAGCTCACTTTATACATAAACATGTGCTTCCAAAACTTATTACTAGGAGCAGTGATATTTCGCGAAAATATTTCGAGAGAAGATACAGTCCAAAGCACTGTAGGGTCGTCCAGCTTCTTTGATTGGCTAAAAAAGGTTCTAGCCTGTGTTAACCGTTTGCGCACGAATCACGAAGGCTCAGTGTCGGAGTTACTTAGTCCTGAGTGGCTTGGTCAAAGACGGACACGGCACCAGCAGCCAATGGAGTTATAACAACAGCTGAGTTGTGTATATAGTATTGAAGTCTACTGTGTGCTCCGATTTTTACGCGAAAAGTCACTGGCCCTACTTGTTACTCTTTCTGTGAACACGTTTTAATGCGACTGTGACATATTCCAGTTATTCTGCAAGTATTGTTACAATTTCTCGATAGTTAGTGGGCTGAACGAGGTTCGTTAAGGGACAGAGATCTTAATTAAATAAAAGAGTTAATTATAATTTCTTAATTTTATTTAAAATAACTACAAACCCAAATTCTCACAAAAATTGATATCACTTGCTGTTTACAATTAAAGAATTCAATCAACAATTACCTCAGAAATTAATGTAATTAAATAATAAAAAAATCTGCCTGAATAGACAGTGTAACAAAATCTATTGAAATATTTGATATATTTTATAAGTTCATATTGGACAGTTCCAGTATTTACAATAAAATCCGCATCGCTTGTTCACACATTCCCACCTCAATTTAGTCCAGGTCCCACCAGTCCGCAATGTTCTAGTTCTCAGTGCGCCCTCACGCACAGCAGCCTTCACTCGTCGGGTATCACACCCTATAGTCCATTCTCACCACAAACACCTCGTCCGCCGTCGCCTCGTAATCTTCCGTCATCGTCCGTCCCCTTCACCGATGTCTCTTGCTGCACCATGCGTCGTTCGACTACCGCACAAAGCCAATTGGCTTCCACAGAAAGACCGCCGACACTCGGACCGCTGCAGTACTGATAGGGTCGTAGGCCATCGCCCAGAAATTTCTCTAACTGCCACGTTGCACCGAGGGTCCTTATTTCCAGAATATTCTTGCGGATCTTCTAAACTCGTCGGCTTTTCCAGCAGGGGTGAGGAGGAGGGGCTGTGACGCCAACCAGGTCACCGCTGTCAATCATACATCCAGTTGCGCGGCGAGCGTGGGGGCAGTGAGGGGGTCTGCCTGGGGGGAGGGGAGGGTAACCCCCCCCCCNTACAAAGGAACGAGTCTGAATTCAGTGGCGTAGCTAGAAATATATCAAGCAGGTTGAGGGTCAGACTCATTGAAGTGAAAGGACAGAGGTTAAGCTTTGTTTGCATAAGGCGCAGTAATATCCATGTAAGTAACCGTGAATGGAATATAGGCGTCCGAGAGGGAGAGAAGATTTCGTAGCATCGCAACCCTGGGGAGAAGCGACGAGTAGATTTACCTGTCTGGAGACTGGCGGCAGGGATGCGCACTGGTGAAGGGTTTTTAGGGCAAGAGGGTGGAGGGTGGAGGGGGTGGTTGATGGGACGAGAACGGCTCACGGACAGAGTAATGGAGAGCGGAACCGGCGCGGTCAAGAAAATTTTTAAGACAAAAGATTTATAACAAAGCTTCTGACACTCGAATTTACTGCGTGGGCCCAGGTTGAAAATGCGTCTGGCTGGGGCCGGGTCCCGGGGATAATTAAAATAAAAGGCTACCGTTCTCTCCCCGGGACTAATGCGCCGCCGTTACCGCTTGGCGCAGTGGTCCAGGGAAGCTGGCGGGAGGATGTGTATATATATCTATTATTTTTTTTAACGCCACTCCCGCCGTCTCGTCGGCGGCAGCTCCGTTAATGAATACCTCAGGAAAGAGAGGAGCCTCACTTCTCATTGGGTCCAGCGCCATTGACCAGCCCTGGAAACAAAACACAAACGGCGTCCTTGCCTCGGCTACCACCACAAGGTCGCGGAACAGGGCGGAGTTCCCAACACGTTACTCTGAGAGTAGAGGCAAGTAACAGAGAGTAACAGCTGGGGAAAGCACAAATGAACGTGTTTTGTAACGGGCATGATGCAAATAGCATTCTGTGTTTACAAATATGCACTGGTTTAAGCAACCAAAATATATTTGTCCCTTTCTCCAAATTCTTTCTTTTCCGAAATGTTATGTAGATAAACAGCTTCACATGCTATAAATTAATCATAAACATTACGTCTAAAAAAGGCCTTCTGCGTAAAAGTTAACTTTTAAATACAAATACGAAGGTTTTTCACTCGTCATTTGTAATTTTCCCGTTTGTGCCTGTAAATATGATGTCCACGTTTCCTTTCAAATGCTTCATTCTACTAGACTTTCCTCCATTTTCGTTTCACCTTTCGTTACTCGCTAAAAAAGTTCGCGTAAAAGTTTTACCCTGGTAGAATATTCAGAGTAATTACTCTGCAGTTTTGGGACACTGCCAAGAGCGAGCAAAGCACTTGCTCAAAGTGTTTTGGGGCAGCCGAAGAGAGAAGTTTACTCGCAGAGTAACGTTTTGGAACGCCGCCCTGGTGGTAAGACAGAAGAGAAACGCAGAGCCAGGATGCCCCAGGGCTGAGTTCTCACGCACCGAATGACGCCCGTCATTCCTGAATGGTGTTTTATATTCTTTAACAGGCAGGATTTGAACTAACAAAGTGAGAACAAAGGAAGTCTTCATAAGATTGGAGGGTTGACTCGTTGATCCTTTCACTTACTCATTGGGGTTGCGTTGGTGTAGTGTTTAGTCTGTGCGTCTCCTACGTAGGCCAACCGAGTTCGATTACCCTGCGGAGTCGCTACTGGATTTTCGTATGTCGGAATCGTGATGGACTATGTCGCTGGTCGGCGAGTTTTCTCTGGG
>NQII01002440.1:154814-192502 GCA_002778355.1 Clitarchus hookeri | reverse complement strand
CACGCTTCACCCTCATCGGATCTAAATACCTCGATGTTAAGAGCCGCCCAAATCTCTCCACTCCACGGAATGGAACGGCGGTTCTTTTGATGCGCGCGTTCTCATTACTCTGATTGGTTGTGCGAGGGCCTGGGAGCGGCCACTGTGTCTGATTGGCTACCGCGTGCTGCGAAACGCACCCTATTGGCTGGGCTACTGGCTGGCAAGTAAGTTATCAGGCGCTGCTTGGCGAACTTCTTTCCGGCATGTTGCTGGCTGGTGACGCCATTTTGGTGGCGTGTGCGGCTGGAGTTAGCGGAATAAGCTGCTGTTGCACATCTGCATCGTTAAGTACTCTGTGGCGTTGCGCTTCTAGGCCACGGACACGCTAAATGCGTCCTGGTGGAAAGAATCTTTAAGGTGGAAGTGGTGTAACTTACTGTACATTTGAGCACTTGCACCCGACTAAGCACAACTCGTTAAACGTAGTAAACATGCTACCAAAACTTTCAGAAAATTACGATGCGATTTATGTTATATATGAAAGAAGAATGCATTTACATACGAGAATTTACTTACTGACATGTTTCAGAACGCAAATTTTGCAAAAACAAAAACATACTTTATCAAGTAAAAAATATCATAATACCTATTCAGGGTTTATATAATAAATGTTAGTAACAATTTTTTAAGAAACATTTTTAATAATTAATTTCTTTCATATATATTTCAGCCATTACAGTTATCACCTATATAACTGAAATAGATGCTTATAGAAATAATTATTCAATATATATTTTTAGCACGAGTAAAGATATTTTATTACGTACAACCATAGTAGCCTAAATAATTATTTGTTTGCTCTAACTGACGAAGGTTTTTTTCAAAGTGTGATTTCCGAAGCATCCAAAATTGGGAATAAGATTCATTTTGATTAAAAGTAGGCTCGTTAGCTTATTTAAAAAAAAAACCATTTAAATAAGTAAATTCTAACAAATTATTTTACAGTTTTACACAGTGGTGCCGATTTGGGGAGGTGGGAGAATGCTACTTTTACCCACCCAAAGTTTACTCAGTAGAGGCAAAGGACCTGTTTGTCCCTCCCAAATTCTCATGTATCTTAACATTATTCGTATTTAATAATTTGTCGACAAACGTTGCAGAACACTACTGTTCCCTTGTCTAATAATACATTCCAATGCAAACAGTCTAGGAATATTTTTCTTTAAAATTGCAAGTGGACATGTATTTGATCCAGGCAACTTCCAGATGTATGTGGTGTAACTTAAATATTGCCATTATGTTCAACAAGATGGACAGTAATATAAACCATGTTCATTTGTCTTTTCAAACTATACAGATTTTATGGAAATTTTTACAATCATTTCAAGTAATGATTCAACCGCAATCGGATCTAAAGCTGCCTCATTAATAAAACTATCTGTTTTTGCCAAATTAGTTGCTCAGGTAGACACTGCAAATTGTACTCTGCAAAAGAAATTGCTTCTCTTAGAATAGGCTCATATATTAATTATGACTCTGAACGCAAGTATTTAATTTTTCAGAGGTAGTTTACAAGAAATCTGGTTTGAAACAAGAGAAAAAAATTGCAGAAATATCTTCATCTACTTTACCCAAGAGGAAGAATATTCCCCAAATATATGACAGTTCTCAAGATAACTCAACACAGCAGTTCGATTCAATTGGGCAAAGGTACAGGTTTCTATTCTTCGAAATAATAGATAGTATTGTAAAAAGTTTCAGTTCCTTTTCATAAAAAGGATTTAACAATTTTTCTCTTGCTGGAAATGGAGCAGTTTTTGCTTGGGAATGATGCAAACAAACAAGAATTTATGCAATTCTAAAAAAATGATATCGACCCTGATCTTTTATTTGCTCCACAGAGGGACGTTTCATGATTTTATACAGAATGAAGGGATAGTTGTTGATAACGTAAAATATATTATCGATCACTTCAAGCACTTAAGGTTGTACTCTCAGAACTAATCAAGTTTTATAAAACTGTGATGAAAAGTCCCGTCTTAACAGCAACAGCAGAGAGGCATTTCTCTGGTCTTAAGACGTAATTGTGTTCAATGATTGGACATCTGAAGGTTAAACTCTGTTAGCATTTTACATATCCACAAGGGGATTGCTGTGGCATTAGATCTGGATGAGGTAACAGATGACTTCACAGCAAGAAATGAGACAAGAAAGTGGACATTCCTTCAGCGAACTGCATTTACACATCAAAACTGTTAATGCGCTACGCTTGGTCACTAAGCAAAGAAATAGGACATTCCTTCAGTAAAGGTATTTGTGTCATATTTGAAGTAAGTTCTAACGTTGTGCTAATTTTGTCGTGTTGATATGTGAAAAATATTAATACATACAGAATAACGGCTACAAATATATTGGCTTTGTTTCCCTCTTTCAAATTATGTAGGCCTTTGTCATTCCTATATAGAAAATAATATTCTGTAAACAAATGTGCTTCGGTTAAGGCATTATCATACATGGGAATAGGTAATGAGTCGCAGCAGTATATAACAATCATACAATGTTCATCCTGATATTAGTATAATACTGATTTCGAGTGGGCAAAGCTCTGGGTTTGATAACAGTATCACTCAAACAAATTTCACCTTAAAAATATCACAATTTCTACCAGCGGTATGTTCAATGTTTAGGTATGAAGAAATTCTTAAATAGCACCATTTTGCACCTTGAAATCCAAATTTTTTCCTGGCGAGAACCCCTGGACCCTCCGCTTTATCGGGGAGATCGTTGATATTTCATAACAAATACATTTGAAATCTTGACTCCCCAATATCTAATTGAAGTCGGTGCCACTGGTGTTACAAAATGTATACATTATTCTTTTTTTTTCATATGCAACATAAATCCTACCTCCTGGCGATTTTGGTAGCATGCGTACTTCTTTACGAGTTGTTAATGTTCCTAGTTNTGTAAACCACTCTACTTCAGCCGTGAAGAGGCAAAGAAAGACAGAGCACTCCCTCTCTCTGGAGATAATTGAGAACATGCACCCGGCTATCGTGCCTTGGTTATCGTACATCGAAGAGATGATGCAGTCGAACACGAAACGAAATACCACCATGATACCCGCCATGTTTTTCTGGTGATGAATTGCTGTGCGGAGTCATTTGCGAACCATTAGAGCGGCGAGCGCTTCTTATGAAAGTAATGGGCAGGTTCTGTAGTCGCTGCACCTGCCTCTGCAACCAGAAAAATATAATAAAAACATTTTGCGTAATTTAAAAGTGCACTCGGTACACATGTCTTCAAAGACCACTTTGTTTTTTTTTTTTCGCGAAGGTCTTAAACGTCACGTACGGGTTGTCGAAGGCGAGATATTACTGGCACGAGTAGATCACCTGAGCTCGTGTCAAGCCAATTATCTCGTGACGTGTCGTATCCGATATAAAAGAGCATTACAGGCTTTGTACCAAAAGCCATTATAATACATAAGTCAATTATGAGTAATTTCGCCGCACGCTTAGTGGGGTATTAATCGATACCGTGTCCTTGTTGAAAGAATAACTACTCCCGATGACTTACACATCTGTCGCAACAATAGCTGCCTTTATGGCCAATTTACCAAGGATTCGATCACAGAGTACTGAAGAGTACAGAAGTACAGCAGGTGTTAGCGTGGACTCGGGGCCGCGCACGACAGCAAAATGGCGTCACTGGCTACCAACATGTCGGAACGACGTTAGTCAATAAGCGTCTGGTAACCTACTCGCTAGCCGGCATCCCAGCCAATAGGAAACTTTTCTCAGCACGCAGTAGCCAACCACGCACAAAGCCCGTCCCCCAGAACCTCGCCCAGCCAATACGAGAAAGGTTACGCCCACGTCAAAGAAACCGCCACGCCGTTTCGTCTCTGTGTGCTTGTCTATTCTGTGCCAGAGTTGCACGGAATTGATAAAAATGGGCACTCTAAGAAAAATTTCTGAAATTTACCAGGTTATTCAATAAGCATATTGAGAAAGTAGAAATTGTAAAGCTATTTTTTCATCCATCCATAATAGCTTTCCTAATTTTTTTTGAGATGGGAATTACGTTCTTAAAACTAATGAAAGGAACTGTAGGGTTTCTTAATTTGATATATATATTTTTTTTTTGTTCTCATCTCAAAACATACTGCTACAGCTCAGAATAATTGCCCATATCATCATAATGCAACTAACTTTTTTTTTTTTTTTTTTTTTTTATTTTGATATGTGGTTTGTCCGTTTCTATGTTAAATATTGAGTTAAAATCTTAAATCAAAATAGCCACTCCTGTGACTTCGATATAAATACTTTAGTTAAAACCAATTTTTTTCTTTTAAAATAACATTTTTAAATTTATCCTAATTAAGATTTAAAATTAAAATTATATTTACACAAAGATATAATATATTATTCAAATTATTTTATAATTTTATTAAGTTGCCATTGATATCGTCAGGTAACCGTAAAATGTCCTCAGGATGTAAAACAGAAATGTTTGCTAATGAAGAGACTTAACAGCAGCGCGCAGAAAGGGACGGTGCTGTTGTTTTCGAGAGCAGTATTCACATGGCCATATGGTCTCCACGTGCAGTCATTGACCCAGAGTTCATATGACACGCCCTCGTTGACTGCCAGTCAGTAATGAATATTTAACACAAGAGTGGCAGCATTCCAAGTGGCCAGCTGGAGCACGGAGACACGGCTCGGCGGAAGCCAAAAGAAAAAAAAATAACCGCGATCTGGTACGACCTGGAAGAAACGGCGAGCGGGTTTCATTTCAGGGGCCCACCGTGGTGAAGTGGTTAGACTACTCTCCTCCCACCTAAGACGAGCCGGGTTCGATTCCCGGCGGGGAATTATTGCACGTGGAAATCGTGCCGGACGATGCCGCTGGTCGGCGGGTTTTCTCGGGGATCTCCCTTTTCCCCCCTGCCTTTTCATTCCGGCGCGTCTCTATGCTCACCTCGCTTCACCCTCATCGGCTCTCCACTCCACTGCACTCGGTAATTCTAACACGATACTATCAGTTTTTTAATCAATGCATCGAAGAACTCTGGCATGTACTATGGAAATTTGGACAATAGCGCGCTTCCTACACAGTTACAACGGTTTTGAATAGGGCCTTTCCTGTATTCGTGTGATACTTCTGCTGTGCATAAAGCAATGTCAATTGTGTCGTGATAGGGTGCTCTTTAAACTAGAAACAGTGAGAATTGAGCCAAATAAGTGACAACGGTGAAAATTTGAGCTACTGATAACCAATGCCAGACAAATAATTAAAATGGTGGCTGAATTTCACTAATTTATTTGTGATTCCTTCTGAATGTCAAGAATTCCACTGCTACAAGACACTTGTCCCCAGTTAATTTGCTTTATACGCCAGTCGGCAGTAGCTTGTCAACTGACTTTCAGTGAATATTATTTCACTCATTGATATCACTGATTCGTGCTTAGAGTGTGGAGACAGATTCGACCAGGTGTGAACCAGGAATTGGTGGAGAGTGGATGGTGTAACAGTTTCAAATGGATGCCCTACTCACAGTTTACGCCCTTCAAATCATCAGTACGAGCCCTACTACTTCGCGTGATAAGAAAGCACCAAGCTAGACTCCACAGTCCTCTACATACCCGAGCAGAGGTCACTTGTTCAATGACTGCCCCCACAAGCAGGACTCATTCTACTGTTCCGCCCGGCCACAAGGGATGGTGCCACCAGAGCGCTGAAAGTTTACTATTGGTCGTGAGTCGAGCGTGGCGTGTCGTAGCAGATATCCAATGAAACATGTGACACTACAAGTACTTGTACGCCATCTACCTAGGTACCGAATCGCTTCCCAAAGTAATAGGGTCTCGTAATCATCAGCGATGGGTAGGGGCAGTGATATTTCGTGAAAATATTTCTGGATAAGATACAGTCCAAAGCACTGTAAGGTCGTCCAGCTTCTTTGATTGCCTAAAAAATGTTCTGGCCCGTGTTAACCGTTTGCGCACGAATCACGAAGGTTCAGTGTCAGAGTTACTTAGTCCTGAGTGGCTTGGTCAAACACGGACACGGCACCAGCAGTCAATGGAGGTATAACAACAGCTGAGGTGTGTATGTAGTATTGAAATCTACTGTGTGCTACGACTTTTACGCGAAAAGTCACTGGCCCTAGCGATGGGTAACTTTCGGACACGGTGTTTTGACTAAAGTATGTTCGACCGAATGCCTGCTCTGTCAAACGCTTTTTCTCTCGTGTGCCTGATCTTCAAACAACACCCTTGTTCTGCCAAATTACTTTCCGGATGACTGAGGCGTTCTCGTGCTTTAAGCTGAAGGACCTATCCACGTCGGACGTGCAGCGTGGTCGTTCTCCCGACGTGGAGGAGGTTCTTCCTTCCTCTACCGCGATCGTTTTAGCGCTTCCGTGGGACTCGCCAGGTCTCGTGGAGCGATCTCCCTGGTCAGACTCGAGGGGGAAAAACAGAACTGGTCCACCCTCGGGCGCCATCGAGTGTTCTCCACCACTCTCCTCACTCCCTTCTTCTTGTGGATCCCGTCCGCACCTAGCAGCCCACGTACCTCTCTTTTCTCTCTCGCCCCCTTTGTCCCTCCCTTTCTTTTCCTGTCTAGGCCCACTCATTAATTTTCATACACCGCTAGGCGGAGGGGGAGTACGGGGAGTGCCCGTCGATTGCGTAAGGCTCCCTTCGCGCGTGGTCCGTGTGCGTGCGCGAGTGCGTGCGTGCGTGCGTGTGTCACCAGGCACGCCCGCTGACCCTCGAACGGCGGAGGAAGATGAATTACACGCCGCTTTTGGCTCTTCTTCGCCGCACGGAGCGAGTCGGTCGAGTCGAGCAGGGTCTTTTTAATTCCCCAAGCCATGCCGAGCTTTGCTTCGCTGGAACAGCACTCGCGTATTTTCTCGTGTAAATGTGTTGGGGATGCCCTGAAAACGGGTTGACGGAGCGTTGTTTGTGATCAAGATTTGGCAGGATTCTACAACACTGTGCACGTGTTTTGATTTCCCATAGGCTCGGGATATTTATTCATGTGTATTGCTAAATTTCTATTTTCTGTTTTCAGTTAAACTTTTTACTCTTTTTCCCACGCCCTGCTGCAAGTCAAATCGGTCGATGAACAAAATTTCGTTCCATGTTGTCACTATTCTCACACAAATGTGGGAGAATTACGGTTTGTTTTGCCGACCTGCGGAAACGAGTTAGAAAACTATTACTTCATGGTTATGCCTGAGCTACAACACAGACTAAGTGACACCTCTGATCATAAGCAGTTCTCTGGCAGGCAAATATAGAGTTTAACGTCTAGTCAACAACGGGAACGTTACAAACGAGACGAGATGTTCGGACAAGTAGGAGCGGTGAGTTAATCCAGGGTTGAGGAACCGCCCGTGGAAATATCACGGAGAACCGGGGAAAACATAAACCAGGATTAACGGAGCGGTGATCAAACCCGGGCTCTCCCGAATGAGAATGTGCTGTCATTTATCATTATCCACCAAATCAGTGATATAAAATATGTGAACCAACTAACTTCTGCCACCAAGGTGAACAGGGTTCAAACATCGCCCGGGTCACTAGTGGGAGCCGTGCCGGACGATGCCGCTGGTTGGCAGGTTTTCTCTGGGATCGCCGTTTCCCCCGCCTTTGCATTCCGGCGCTGCTCCGTTCTCACCTCATTTCACCCTCATCGGCTCCCAAGACCTCGCTGTTAAGAGCCGCCAAAGTCTCTCCACTCAACCCAACTGACATTTGGGAAATATCGCCGAAGTCTGATCTTTCAACGAGCTGGAAAACAGGTGTGAACTCTACCTTTCGGCGCGGCTCGTGCTGAGAACAAGGAAGCGTTCTGATTGGCTGTTCTAGTTTTCCGATCTCTCCAGCGTGATCGGGACACGTGTAAGTGAACCAGGCATTAAAGTGGCCACCTGGTTGAAGTAATTTTGCACGTCTGAGGCCTAAAAACGTGGGAGCACTAGGGGCGACCGAGACCTGCGCAACAACTCTCTCATCGCCTCTACGCGCAAAGCACTGTACCGGCGTGCAGTCTTGCCGTCGATAACGCGCCTCTATGAGACTTTCAGCGGAGACCCTACCATTTTATGNCACTGTACCGGCGTGCAGTCTTGCCGTCGATAACGCGCCTCTATGAGACTTTCAGCGGAGACCCTACCATTTTATGGCGTAATCATATAAATAAAGGTTTAATGCACGTCTCTATTCTTTTTTTAATGTTTTGTACCGGAATGTTCATATCTAAAAAATGACAGTGAAAACACCCGTTTTAGCCATTTTCACTATCACGAAAACCTGCTTCGGAGAGAAATGGAGGAACTGAAAAACGTATACTGTCGCTCAACATTTCTTAAATGCTATTCGTAAGCAGACCTCACTCAGACACGTTGGACGGTTTTTTAATAAAGCGTTTTTTTTTGCTGGAGCTCTGCACACTGTTCGGCGGCCTTAAACACATCGCTCCGGATTCTGAGAATACTACGTGATCTCGCCTCACGGACGATTTGCGTTTTCTCGAAACTTGAGCGTGGGAAGTGTATGCGGATACGNCACTGTACCGGCGTGCAGTCTTGCCGTCGATAACGCGCCTCTATGAGACTTTCAGCGGAGACCCTACCATTTTATGACGTAATCATATAAATAAAGGTTTAATGCACGTCTCTATTCTTTTTTTTAATGTTTTGTACCGGAATGTTCATATCTAAAAAATGACAGTGAAAACACCCGTTTTAGCCATTTTCACTATCACGAAAACCTGCTTCGGAGAGAAATGGAGAAACTGAAAAACGTATACTGTCGCTCAACATTTCTTAAATGCTATTCGTAAGCAGACCTCACTCAGACACGTTGGACGGTTTTTTAATAAAGCGTTTTTTTTTGCTGGAGCTCTGCACACTGTTCGGCGGCCTTAAACACATCGCTCCGGATTCTGACAATACTACGTGATCTCGCCTCACGGACGATTTGCGTTTTCTCGAAACTTGAGCGTGGGAAGTGTATGCGGATACGNCAATACTACGTGATCTCGCCTCACGGACGATTTGCGTTTTCTCGAAACTTGAGCGTGGGAAGTGTATGCGGATACGGATTTCTAGAGTCTTCGTGGTTAGACCCTGACATTCCTAAACCGCCACCCGAACCGTGTTATGCATTCGGCACCGGAGAATGACGCTTACCCGAGACGTCGACGAGCCCGCAATTTAGAGGCAATCGCTCGGGAATTTCCACTCCCGTCCCCACCCTCGCTGCACGGCGGTTCGTCGTTCCTGCATCGCCGCCAACATCGGGCAGACGTCCCGATACGTGTGATTTTTTTTTGTTGTTTTATTGCTCGTCGGCGGCCCTGTCCTAGAAGCATCGCCGCCCGAGAGAGCCTGGCGGCGCCCGCATGCGGCGGTAAATTACATCGGCGCACCTTGAAGCCGTCATGACAACGCCTCTCGAACCCGCACTCGACCTGCGACGTCACACGCGAACACGTGCTCTACCGCCAGGGACCACGTGCAACCTTAGCGTGGGCGCGTCCGGAACACGGCTTGGTCACAGAACAGGCAAGTGTGCAGAACGTAACCAGCTCGGCCGCAGAGTAGGAAGTACGCAGAGACGTTTGATGCGGGTGTATGAGCTGTACACGGTTATAGTCTATTCGCGGTTTATTCACACTTTTTGAATCAAACATTTGTAAAATAACGCCAAATGACGTGTTTGGTTGTTTCTGAATTTGTAATGTCATGTATCACAAGCGTTTTATAATTATTTTAACGTAAAAGTACCTTATTTTTCGATAAATAAAAATTTACTTATATTTTATTTATAATTTTTTTTNATAATTATTTTAACGTAAAAGTACCTTATTTTTCGATAAATAAAAATTTACTTATATTTTATTTATAATTTTTTTTGTATAATTAATATGAACAAAACAGGGATAATATAGGTATGTTGGCAATGCCTAGTAAGTAATAGTTTTTATGCAAAATATTATTGCACTGAGTGCGCATGAATGCGATGCACTGGCCCTTTGGTGTAATTTTCTAGACCAGGTTAAGCTTTGTTTGCATGAGGCGGAGGAATATCCTGGAAGTAGGTGATTAGCAGGGCATTCAGAAAAGTTGGAGGTAACCGTGAATTGATGACAACTGAGCACTTTTGAAAGCCCTGCATAGGATCTACTTTTCTATTTAGTTAAAACCCATCCGCCATACGTAAAATTAACATTACTGTGGACCTGGTGACTTAATCAACGCTCCGTTCAAGTTAAACAGTGAAATGGCAAGGAATGTGCATGTGTTACTAATATGCAAATTCACGCACCAATGACTCAGGGTGTGTTCTACTGGTCATGAAGGTCACGAAAAAGTAATTAAATTGAGTAGGTGGACAAGAAATTGTCTTTTTTGTATCAGTATAGTGTTTAATGTCCGCCTAATTGTTGATTGGCATTGATGTCCCAAGTTAAGTAGCGAATGGTAGAACCAAAGACAATTTTTTGTGATCGTGCACCCATCAACAAATGTTGTACACTCACAGACAGTGAAATTTTCGCGCATAGATTTGTTGCCATGGCGCCATGCATCGTCGATAAATAATGAATTTAACGGAAGATGTCATGAAAAAANGCGCGCATAGATTTGTTGCCATGGCGCCATGCATCGTCGATAAATAATGAATTTAACGGAAGATGTCATGAAAAAAGTCGCACAAGTACATAAATTTGGTCTATTGGAAATTAGTAGAAACCATGGATGAGTATAAAACTACAAAAATATTAACTTCAATGCCCATAAATGTATACATTACTTTCGCAGTACGTTAAGTCTTAGGACCAATTTTGTTAATCCGCTGACAACTTAACTGGAAGTAATACATGCTCCCTACATATAGCACATGNAAGTCTTAGGACCAATTTTGTTAATCCGCTGACAACTTAACTGGAAGTAATACATGCTCCCTACATATAGCACATGCTAAAGTTGGCGCCAAAAGTATTTGCACTTCCTTAAACAGCATGTGCAGTCTCTGATTGGCCGCGAGAGAAATCGGGAACGGTGTTTTGTGCATGATTGACTACTGAGTGTTGTGAAAGATCTCCTATTGGCTGGGCTGNGGAGAGAAATCGGGAACGGTGTTTTGTGCATGATTGACTACTGAGTGTTGTGAAAGATCTCCTATTGGCTGGGCTGCCGGCTAGAAATTAAGTCAACAGCGCTGATTGGCGAACGACCTTCTGATGTTTTCCTAACAGATGACGCCATTTTACTGATGTGTGGGTGAAACTTGCATTATAAGTGACTGTTTGTGTTCTCAAGTATTCTGTGATTTGATGAAAGTGGAAAAAAATTGAGGAGGGGGGGGGGTGAAATTCCTTATAAATGTTTCCAGAAACCGTAAAATAAAATATTAGCTATGCTTACTTGTACTATAGTAGGTNGGGTGAAATTCCTTATAAATGTTTCCAGAAACCGTAAAATAAAATATTAGCTATGCTTACTTGTACTATAGTAGGTGTTATAAATTAAATTTCAGTGTAATTTTTTTTTGTAAATACACCACGAATTATTGTGCAGTCAGAGAAAATTTCACAACTTTTTTTGGTATTTCAGCCAGCTTTTAAAAATTTTTTGTCCATGTAAAANATAATTATTTTAACGTAAAAGTACCTTATTTTTCGATAAATAAAAATTTACTTATATTTTATTTATAATTTTTTTTTGTATAATTAATATGAACAAAACAGGGATAATATAGGTATGTTGGCAATGCCTAGTAAGTAATAGTTTTTATGCAAAATATTATTGCACTGAGTGCGCATGAATGCGATGCGCTGGCCCTTTGGTGTAATTTTCTAGACCAGGTTAAGCTTTGTTTGCATGAGGCGGAGGAATATCCTGGAAGTAGGTGATTAGCAGGGCATTCAGAAAAGTTGGAGGTAACCGTGAATTGATGACAACTGAGCAATTTTGAAAGCCCTGCATAGGATCTACTTTTCTATTTAGTTAAAACCCATCCGCCATACGTAAAATTAACACTACTGTGGACCTGGTGACTTAATCAACGCTCCGTTCAAGTTAAACAGTGAAATGGCAAGGAATGTGCATGTGTTACTAATATGCAAATTCACGCACCAATGACTCAGGGTGTGCTCTACTGGCCATGAAGGTCACGAAAAAGTAATTAAATTGAGTAGGTGGACAAGAAATTGTCTTTTTTGTATCAGTATAGTGTTTAATGTCCGCCTAATTGTTGATTGGCATTGATATCCCAAGTTAAGTAGCGAATGGTAGAACCACAGACAATTTTTTGTGATCGTGCACCCATCAACAAATGTTGTACACTCACAGACAGTGAAATTTGCGCGCATAGATTTGTTGCCATGGCGCCATGCATCGTCGATAAATAATGAATTTAACGGAAGATGTCATGAAAAAAGTCGCACAAGTACATAAATTTGGTCTATTGGAAATTAGTAGAAACCATGGATGAGTATAAAACTACAAAAATATTAACTTCAATGCCCATAAATGTATACATTACTTTCGCAGTACGTTAAGTCTTAGGACCAATTTTGTTAATCCGCTGACAACTTAACTGGAAGTAATACATGCTCCCTACATATAGCACATGATAAAGTTGGTGCCAAAAGTATTTGCACTTCCTTAAACAGCCTGTGCAGTCTCTGATTGGCCGGGAGAGAAATCGGGAACGGTGTTTTGTGCATGATTGACTACTGAGTGTTGTGAAAGATCTCCTATTGGCTGGGCTGCCGGCTAGAAATTAAGTCAACAGCGCTGATTGGCGAACGACCTTCTGATGTTTTCCTAACAGATGACGCCATTTTACTGATGTGTGGGTGAAACTTGCATTATAAGTGACTGTTTGTGTTCTCAAGTATTCTGTGATTTGATGAAAGTGGAAAAAAATTGAGGAGGGGGGGGGGTGAAATTCCTTATAAATGTTTCCAGAAACCGTAAAATAAAATATTAGCTATGCTTACTTGTACTATAGTAGGTATTATAAATTAAATTTCAGTGTAATTTTTTTTTGTAAATACACCACGAATTATCTGTGCAGTCAGAGAAAATTTCACAACTTTTTTTGGTATTTCAGCCAGCTTTTAAAAATTTTTTGTCCATGTAAAATATGTGGGATCTTAAGTTATCGTGTGGCATCAAACAATTTAATATATTATGTCCTTTCACATTTACTATTAAATTGTACAATGCTACGTGTCACCGTCTGCATAGACTCTCAGAAACTGAGAGGCACGTGCGAACAATAAATAAAATATTTACAGATGAAACGTAGTTGAATTGAGAGATTTAGGTGGTTCTTAACGACGAGGTCTCGAGAGCCGACGAGGGTGAAATGAGGTGAGAATGAAGCAGCGCCGGAATGTAAGGTCGGGGAAAAAAGAGAAATCCCCGGGAAAACCCACCGACCAGCGGCATTGTCCAGCACGATTCCCACTTGCAAAAATCCGAGAGTGACCCAATCAGGGATTGAACCCGATTCGTCTTGGTGGGAAGATAAAACGTAGGTATTATTTGAAGAAGAAAAAAAAGTTATATGTAGTTAACGTTATTTTCCATATCTTTGTGACCGCGTTACAGGAGGTTATGATCACTCTGAGCTCCGTCTGCTGCCCAGACGATAACATGAGTTCTGAAGACCCCTGCTTATTAGCAAACTGCGATGCTGTTCTAGATTTTGAACAGTCCATATCACTTTTGCCCATAGTACGAATAAAACTTTTTGCTGAGACAGGTGTGTTTTTTTTTTTTTTTTAACTGAACTCGAGACTTTTGGAGATTTGAATTTTGCAGAAAAGTGACTGATAATCTGTGGCGGAAATATGCACTCGCTTATAGGTTATAAACAAAACTGTTGTGTCAACGTTACTCCAGCTTGTGTCTGGCGTGACGTCAAGTTCACCAAGGATGACACGAAATTCGGCACTACATTGATAACCCGAATATATTGACAGTCAGAATATCTTAGTTGCCTGTGACCTCGCGTGTATTCCAACCAGTACTTTCGATCTGAAGCAAGCGTCAACCTTCTTCGTTATAATTTGCACGTGGGAACGATTAGTCTCATCAATCATTATCCATTATTACTCTTCAGGGAAGCTAATCACTTTTCCCTCGGCCGGGAAATAATTTTTCTTACTTGAGCCAGAAAAAAAAAATTATGATAGCGCTCTTATTACCGAACACAAAGCCACAGATCGTTGCTTGTCACAACGAAACAAGTATTGTCTCACACTAAGTACAGCACGGATCCAAATGTTATTTATTGGCAACACCTTAAATCGTAAATTAGATTTGTCCGACCAGCACTAAAACTGTCGCGCGCACTGAAAATTGTTGTCATAATTAATAAGGAACGTCATTTTTTTTTTATAGAAAGCTTGTTATTTCGAAATAACTCAACAGCTTGACATTACGCCTTTATAAGTTAATTTTCCATTATTAGCTGACTTGAAAACTTCTAAGAGGAAAATTATATATATTAATGCGAGATATTTACACGCTGAAAGTACTTATTGTTGTGCATAGTGACTTTTGTACGTTATCTACCAGCCTAAGTAAGGAGCAGTCAAGGTTATTTTTCGCTGCGCTGGCTTACAGACTCACATATTGTATTAATGTTTTCTTTGCGATTGCAACTGAACCAGTNTGTTATTTTTCGCTGCGCTGGCTTACAGACTCACATATTGTATTAATGTTTTCTTTGCGATTGCAACTGAACCAGTTTCTAAGTACAAGCGTTGCAACAATTCCGCCCAGAAGAAGCACTACGTAATGATGATGTTACTTAGTAAAATTTCCAGTTCTATGGTTGTTCCTATCTTGAAGTAACGTGAAATATTACTTTTCTTCAAATAATCCCCTAATCTGTTTTTATTTGCAGTGCATATACATTTTCTTGTCAAGTGTGTGAGTATTAAAATACATTTTTTTTTAAAGGATATTTCTTCTGAAATCACGCCATATAAGCAGCTTGGACTACTAGAATCCGAACAAACTCTAAATGCCTCGTGTATGTTTACGTTTCAGAAATAGGGATTTATAAATTGTAACGCAGCAGNTAAAGGATATTTCTTCTGAAATCACGCCATATAAGCAGCTTGGACTACTGGAATCCGAACAAACTCTAAATGCCTCGTGTATGTTTACGTTTCAGAAATAGGGATTTATAAATTGTAACGCAGCAGCGCATGTTTAAAATTGTGATTAATTAAAATACCTGACATGCAAATAAACAATTTTTTTTGCAACAAGTGCAGTAAACTAGGGCATTACTACTCAAGCTCAAAAAATGCCAGACTGTGTATTACTCATTTTGGGATATTATATTCCCGTAAGTACATTAAGTGGAGACGTTATTCAAAATATAAACTATTTTACATAATAATTTATGGTTAAAGCATGTTTCAGGTATCTTTTTTTTTTTTTTTGGTTTATAATGTAAAATGTTTGCAGCTGTCGACGTGCGGAAGCAACGCTCCACTGGGCCGGAGCCCGCTCGGCTTAGTTCGGCCACGTTCGGCTCGGCTCGGTCGCGCGTAGCTTCTCGCGGTCGGAAACAGCTGCCGGCCAGCTTGTGCTGTTCGCTAATCCTGGCGTTGTTGTTGTGCACGTAGGTCCACGGTGGCCCGCACCTTGTTGACGGGATCGCGCACTCTCGAGCGTCGAAACTGTTGCCCCGTGTCGAGGAGATATTGGTAAGTGCAAGGTACACTAACGATCAAGAAGAACGTGTTCGCGCTAGGCGATGCAGGCCGAGCCGAGCCGAGCCGAGCGGCGAGTTCGGCAAGCCGAAGGCAGCCGATCCGTACCGAGCCCTGAGCTCGGCCAGGAGGTGGCAGCCGACTTGAACCGAGCTCTGAGCACGGTTGATCTTGCCCATGATCCGTTCGGGTCGGCTGGTCTTGGGCTCGGCTCAGTGCAGCTACATCGCTTGGGCGCGAACGCAGCTTCAGTTTTTACCACGCTGCTCACTAATATCTTTCCAGAATTTATTTTTTTCCACAATTTAACATCCCCACTTAAGTACTATCATCAAAGCTTTTTGGGATGACGACTTCAGAAACTAACATTCTAACATAGAGTAACTAGTTGTTATAGTGTACAAATACAGCACTAATTGGTTTTAACGTTAATCAAATTATGGACACACAAAGATAAATCATCATCGACATGCACAAAAACAAAGAATAAGATATTGCTTAAATTATTTCCACGGTAACTTTATTAAAATCTTTACTAATGCAAATCGAAATTGATTTTATTCATGAATGAATGAGTCGCATCACTGGATACACAAAACAGTATCGATTTGTAGGGAAGAAACTGGGTTGTAGGTAGAAGCATCAAAACAACACAACAATTTTTTGTCGTCTGCCCGATCACTCGAGAATCACCGCAACACTTTACTGCTGCTCCTCTCTATCGTTAGTCTTGCCACCTCTGCACGTGCAGAGTTCAGTGAATTCAACCTTTTATCGCTTGTTCATTTCACATTTGTCACCCAGAGAAAATGAGATGCTAGGGCAATGACTGCTATGAGCAAGGCACAGAAACAGTTCTTCAATTCAGTGACCTGTAGGCCTAAGATAGAATCCGCAGTCCTATGTATCACTGAGCCTCATACATTTCTTCACTGACTACACCTACAGTTAGTATCCAGTTCTACTCCAGACTCGGTAGCAATGGATTCGGTTCTTGTTTCCTTGCATGTGTTTTTATTTACTTAGTGCCCTCCACGGAGAGTTAGTTACAAATTCCAGAAGTAAATTGAATGTTAATGGGTTTGAATTATAATCAATTTTAAAATTTATTCCTAAAATTTTCCAGTTTATACTAATAGCTTAAGACAGTCCGTTGCGTCACAAGGCATTGTGATCACGGAGGCTTAATATAACTGCTGAAATGGCTATGCGCGTATAATTTACGGAATTGACCAGCGTGGTTCCGTGTCAGCGAGACGTTTTAAAAGGAACTTTTTCAGAATCGTCATTTGCGACTTTCCTTAGTCTAGACAAGCGAACGAGAGACAGTAGTTCATTAACTGAATGGGAAGGCCATGCTACTCGGCCCTGCCGAACACGAACTTGCCTTCGAAGAAGCATGTTCTCACTCACACTGATGAGCATTCTGGTGACAGCACCCGAAAAATTGGGGCAGTGAAAGATATGGATCGTCCAAAATTCGAGAAATGTTACAGGAACAACTGCTTTTCTCCTGAAACATCCAGTATGTGCAAGCCGGCGCTGGTGCTAAACTCTCACTAGCAGAGCTTTGTACATGATTACTACGCGTGCGAAGGTTGCGATCTGCTATTCCTAACATTTCTGCTATTTACGATGAGGTAGGCTTCACGGGTGATGGCTTCTTCAACTTCAACAACACTCCATCATTGGAATTTCAAATATCCACATACCATTGGCAATCGTGTCCCCAGCAAATACTCGTACACCTAGAGGAGTGTAGGAAGTTGGTACGCGACCACATTCGAGGAAAGTGGCAGATCATAGCGGTATGGGTTGTTCCCCTCAGAAATGGATAAGGTCGTGCAAGATCAATCACCTGGCTTGCGCGAACCTCTAACAATCCAAGGGATATCTCAATGCTACAAAGCTTCGCCAGCATTTGGGACAAGGTTGCCAACAAACCCACGAGGACACAAGGAAATTCTAAACGTCTCAATCAACGATGTGACATAGGTGGCGTTCAGTCACGCACAAGGTGGACATTCAGGCTCTTTTTTTGTGGAAAAACAGCTGTATGAACAGGAGTGTACAAAATAGGACTATAAACTATTTCGGCTTATCCTAGGAAGGTCGTGATCTCGAGGACAATGGAATATAGTACTAATATTCATATGAACTTCCTATGTTGTTTTGAAGCCATTCATACCNGAAGGCCGTGATCTCGAGGACAATGGAATATAGTACTAATATTCATATGAACTTCCTATGTTGTTTTGAAGCCATTCATACCCTCAATTACTTCTCACGTATCCGTATAGCCCATAATTAGGCTCGTGGAAAATTTATAACTAATTATATTTCCGGTTATGCACGTTATCGTGGTCAAATGGAACCATTATACTGGATAAGGTAATCAGTGTCACTGACATGGTCTCCCTTCAGTTTCGTGGATGCTTGAGTAATCTGAGAGTATCTGCAATCTTGCTGAGATTTAACCGTCTACGTTACGATAGTTCTGAGTTTAAACACGACCGGTGTCACAGCACGGATGACGGAAGAGGTTTCTCGTTTCCGATCAGTATATTTTGTGATACTGTAATGCGATGAAGCCCTTTGAGCTATGTCGGATAGCTAGGGAATAGCATTTATTATGTACATGATGCATTGAGAGTATGATTTTTCCCTCGTCTGAAGTGTTTTTTTTTATATCGGTATATTGGGAACATATGTGTTTGGTTCACAGTTCACTGGGTACTTTTGAAAGCCCTGTCTATTTTTCGCTTTCAACCCGTTGCGTATCCTTACAATATAATTAAAAATAAAAATATGTATGAACGTAGTGACTGGTATCATGCTTCGGCCAAGTGACCACAAATGACTGGGAAGTTCGTTAAACATTTATTGCTATTTATAGAACTTTATCTGTCATTAGAGCTGTGCTCAGACTGTGTAAGCCTTGATCATTTTCAATTAATTCTGTACTCAAGTCTCGTTCTACTTTTTCCCTTATGTAAATTATATAATGAATTAATGTCTGATTTCTGATTTTGATATTGTCTGTAGGATAACTGTTTTAATCAATTAACCCACCTCCACCTGAGCTTTGATACCACTTTGATACAACAGAAATGTTTTTATAAAGTAGTCGGACATACTGTGTCCCGCAATGGTAACAGATTTGTAGCACGGAATTTCGAAACCAAGATATTCAACTTCATTTTCATTCAAAATTAAATCTGTGTAGGCCCTGGTCGCGAATTTTGGGACATTTTCTATTATATAAAGCGTAAGACCTATTTTTATGATTATCATTACGTTTCTTTTATAAATGCGTATCCGTTTTCGCACGCAGGACCACCCACGAACAGAGTACAAAAACCTTACAAACAATAGCAGGTACAATTAAAATATATTTTTGCACACGTAATTTTTAGCTGTAAATTTATTCCAAACTATAAATTTAGGTACAGATTCCATGCCTACAAATCAGCTGTTGGTTAATTTTTTTTTGTGTTTGTCAAGTTGGTTGTATCTCTTGGGCATCTTGTAAGGCAAATTACTAGAACTAGACTTGAGCCTAGTCACCATGATTGTATACATCCTTGTTTCATGCCGGAAAACTATACACAGTAAATAATTGTTCTGCGTTTTACAGGCAGTTCTTTTGGAAATTAGTTGCCAAAATTGTATTGTACCATGTATGTGAAATATTGCATTTTTATAGCACACTGTTTTATGAAACATACAAAATTGTATTTCCAGGCTTATATCAAATCTGAAATCTACAGTGCCTCCTTGTTAAAATTCGTTAGCTTTACACGTTTCACAGTAATATGTCGTAAAATTTGCTTTAATTCACTAGTAGTGTTGGCAAATCGATTCGAAACAATTGAGAGACTGCACACGTACAAACGAACCCAAAATTGTAGCTTCCAAGAATATTTACGAATCCGTGGCTACCTGGATTCGAACCTAGAAACTCTTAACTCCGTGTGAGGTAATGTAAGAAAATGTTACCGATTCCCATATGTATTTTTCAATAATTTATCCTATTCGACTGTTCCAAACACCTGTGAAAATGAGAGGTGCATTTTTTTTTGTAGGCGTTGACTTTCTCCTGCCGCGTTTGTGTGGTGACATAACTGGGTAACTGTACCAGAAATGTGATATTACGTAAAATGCTACCGTCCATCACTCTCCGTCCTACATCTCGTGAGAGTTAAATTACTATTGTAAGATATCACTCACTTAACATGTATAAAACTGTCAGATAATAATCTTAAGTAGATTAGCTGTGCGTAGAGTATAGGGGCACGATTTCCGTAGTGTTGAAAGAAAGTTTCAGCTCGAAAGTTGCTGTTTATACATGAAGCTGACCATTTTATAGTGTTACATAGTCAACATTATAATTTAACATACAGCCGGTATTCATATAACGTTGTAATTAAAACGGAGCTACTCAAATCGACATCTCTGGCAACGTAGCAAAACAATGAGTGGTTTTGCGTGTTCGTATAAATGTATATGTCACCCACGTTAAATTAATATTCAAGCAATTTCCTTAATAGCCTTTTGAATTAAGCGAGAAGACGTTAATGAGCAAAAAAAAAGTAAATAAAAATCTAACGACCTGCCTCTATCCTTAAAAGGGTGTAACGGTTAGCTCTCACCAAATCGGCGTTCGTAATACGTCCCGTTGATTGCCTTGCGTTTCATTAAGTGGCGTAAGTGGGGCGCCAGCTCACGTTGTGACGAGGTCCCGGGTTCGAGTTCCGCGTAAGGTATATGGCTGCGTGTACCGTGTCTAGGCGTGGGCGAAGGTTTAGTTTGGAGTATACGCCAATTCTTCTCTACTCTCTATACCATCTCTCGCCTCAATAAGCCAGCCGGCGTAAAGAAGGAGGAGGGGGCCAGGATGACTTTAATTAACGTCGGTTAAGAGCAGATGTTATAATTAACTTGATGTTCCTCACAAATATGAAAGTATTATAAAATACTTTTACTACAATCAGGGAAACTACCCATTAAGCATTCCAACGTGTCGGCAGCTGTCAGAGTCGTGAGCTGTGAGATAATTATCAGGACAAGTAAAATGTAAGATTATTCATACTATTTTCCGCATTTAATTATTTTGGTTGGCCTGTGTAGATAACGAATTTATAAACCTGTACTTTCTACGTTTTGGAAGACAGCGTAGCCAAGAAGCATCATTATTGCGAATTACTGGAATTGCGTGGTTATTTACCAGGGAACATACTTTTTCGTCTTTCGCTGTGGTTTTACATTAAATTCACGGACAGTTAACGTGTATGCAAGCACACTATACCACCACGTCCCAGACAACGTATTATGGGATCGGGACAAATGTATGAATTGACGCATTTTGCAAATTCCGGATAGAGCTGTGCGATATGGCGATGGATCAATTACGAAGTAATATTTTTTAATTATAGAAATTGTGATATAGACCAACAATCTGGAGCAATATATAGCTTGCTGAGATAGCGATGTGCAGTATTGGCTATTTTGTGATGTTAGCGTTACTGACATTTTTTTTTTTCAGTATTGCTATTTATACGGAATTTAAATATTAGAGTTTTTAATTTCAGAAACTTACAAAAGTAATGATACGGAGGCGCATTTAATACTTTATTTGTGGTTATTGTAATTTAGCGATCGCATTTCAATATTTGAAATTTCAGTACGAACAGTATTTGCAATATTGATGTCAGTACCACCATTGCCAGTAATGTTAACGTTTTCTACATCAATATGACTGATATCTTCAACGTCAATATTCCTTGTTGTTATGAGCGATTTTTGTGATATAAATATTTTCAGATTTTCTGTAGTTTCTGGAAGCGGTATATCGCACCGATAACGATACGGTCAGCATGTTTAGAAATGACATTAGAAAGTAAGAATCCCACAACACTACTTCCCGAGTCTTCAGTGTTGAGCTAAGTTAAGTCCCGTGTGTTTGTGTATGTGAGTGTGTTTGCGTGAGAGATAGAGAGAGAGAGAGAGAGAGAGAGTAATAGTGAGGACAAAAAGAAAAGAGTAGCACTGTGAAAACATTTCAGAACCACGTCGTTGACTCACAGGCAGGGAGGCTGAGAAAATTTATTGCTTCTCCACAGCCTGCCCTAGTGTTACAAAGTTATACCTGTAAATAGGGGCTGAAAATCTAACACGGAGCAGCCATCCCCACTAGTTACATGCATATTAAATGTTTATAGCTTCATTATTTTGACCGAAATGCTAGTTAAGATTATCCCTCCTCTACGGTTGGACCAGCTGTCGAGGAAGCTCTGCATGAGGAGTGTTCTATGTCTCGAGCAAGCCATCACCACAGCTATCTGGAAGGTAGTAAGGGTCAGGTGAGCAGTTCACTGTAACACCATTTCTTAGCATGTCGTCCTTAGGAATTACAACGTTGTGAGTCCACTTCCTACCGTGTGTTGTGACGCAAGTGGGAATCGTGCCGGACGATGCCGCTGGTCGACGGGTTGTCTCGGGGATCTCCCGTTTACCAACACCCATGCATTCTGGCACTGCTCCATTCCTACATGCTCTCAAGACCTCGTTGCTAAGAGCTGCCCAAACCTCTAAACTCAAATCGTGTGTTTTGTCTTCCTTCGGGCATAAATAATTACTTTTATATGTAAAGCCAGTGATTTTCCGCGAATATGTAAATATGAGTACACGGTAGACTTCAATACTATAAGTACCCAACAGCAGTTTGTCTACTGCCATTGGTTGCTGAATGCTTGAGAAGGCGTTTTCTTATTTGACCGGGCCACTCAGAATTCGACAACATCGGCACGGATCCTACGTGTTTCGTGTGCAGACAGTTACTTAGCAGGTATCTAAAAAGTAATTCAGCCAATCAACATAGGTTNCATGAGAAGGCGTTTTCTTATTTGACCGGGCCACTCAGAATTCGACAACATCGGCACGGATCCTACGTGTTTCGTGTGCAGACAGTTACTTAGCAGGTATCTNAATATGAGTACACGGTAGACTTCAATACTATAAGTACCCAACAGCAGTTTGTCTACTGCCATTGGTTGCTGAATGCTTGAGAAGGCGTTTTCTTATTTGACTGGGCCACTCAGAATTCGACAACATCGGCACGGATCCTACGTGTTTCGTGTGCAGACAGTTACTTAGCAGGTATCTNTGGGCCACTCAGAATTCGACAACATCGGCACGGATCCTACGTGTTTCGTGTGCAGACAGTTACTTAGCAGGTATCTAAAAAGTAATTCAGCCAATCAACATAGGTTGTTTTGAAATATAACGTGTCTTGAAATATTTTCCGCGAAATTTCGCTAACCCTATTTATATGCTATGTCGTGATACCATGATCTCGATCAGTTTATGTGGGGCAGCACGGTCGAGTTTAGGCATATCGTCCAATGCAGTCACGTGCGAAATTGTCCCGAGCCGCTTTCTCGTCCATTTCATGACAGTGGCAGTCTTGTCTCACATTATCGCAGCGTTTCGCTGACTCACGTTTATTTTTAGCGCCAAGCGTGACTTTGTTTACGTCGGTTTCTTACTCGGCCAAGGCCGACCCTTTCCGAGTGGCATACCTAAAGGCAAAGTAATAACTAATTAGCATTATATGTGAAACATTCAAACGGTGTTTTAAGGACTCCGTACGAATGCTGCAAAGTTTGCCTCAACCGCCTACAACTGACAATAGCCATGTGATGCTTACTTTGTCTTTTGTGAGTTTCACAACAAATGATGCCGTCTCCTGTCTACCCTGACATATAACCGAAGTTGTGGTCCTTGTTTACCCTCTGCTGTTCGTGAGTGACGCCCGTAACAACTTTGTTAACGGTGAACTGATTTAGGCCTAGATAAAAATTTTCACATTTGTGAATGTAAAACCATTTCGACAATAAACGAAAAGATTTGTCAGCAATTTTCCAAGGGTTGGTTTTGTTATTCCCAAAAAAANGTAAAACCATTTCGACAATAAACGAAAAGATTTGTCAGCAATTTTCCAAGGGTTGGTTTTGTTATTCCCAAAAAAAACCTTAAAAAAAATCACGCCAGAAATTTTATATCGCGCATCATAAATATAAACCGCTCGGCTGGTTAAANAAAAATCACGCCAGAAATTTTATATCGCGCATCATAAATATAAACCGCTCGGCTGGTTAAAAAAAGAAAAAATTAAAAACTGTATTCCAGCCGAATTTTTTAAAGCATAAAATGAGAGCTTTTTGCGATTCGTGGATAAATGATTGCTTTTGAAAGTTCTTCAAAGTTTGTTATTTGTGCACATTGCTGATCCTACTACTTCAAGTAAGTTTTTATTAAAGTAATGATATACGATATAACAACTGCAGTCTATTCACGGTACCTTCACACTTCCTAAATTAAACATTTAAAAACTCACTCCATGTACGATGTGTTAAATTGTTTCCTAAATAAATCATATATCACAATCGTTTTATATCTCCTTTAACATTAACGTTACTTTTTTGGTTAAATAAAACATTACTATATATTTTGACTATAAATTGTGATATTTCTTTCATAGTCAACGGGCATTAAAAGAGAGACAATATAAGTATGTTCTCATGGGTAGTAATAAATAGTCCTAGTTCTTAGGTAAAATATTATTAACTTTGAGTTTTATGCGTTATTGTAAGATAAACGTTTCTTATTTTCGCGCTTAGAGTTTCAGTAATGCCATTTTGTAAACACATTTTATTGTGCATAAAATATATTATTGTTTTTTATCTGCCCAGCGCACGAATAGGGTGCGTTGGTTCCTTTCTAAAGTTTTCTATATATTTTGTTTATTTTTTGTTTGTTTGCTTGTTTATTTTTGTTTACATTTGGCGAAGGATACGCAGTGAATGTTATAGCTAGGGCCAGTGACTTTTCGCGTATAAATCGTAGCACACAGTANAATTTGGCGAAGGATACGCAGTGAATGTTATAGCTAGGGCCAGTGACTTTTCGCGTATAAATCGTAGCACACAGTAGACTTCAATACTATATACACACCTCAGCTGCTGTTATACCTCCATTGGCTGCTGGTGCCGTGTCCGTCTTTGACCAAGCCACTCAGGACTAAGTAACTCCGACACTGAACCTTCGTGATTCGTGCGCAAACGGTTAACACAGGCTAGAACATTTTTTAGCCAATCAAAGAATCTGGACGACCCAACAGTGCTTTGGACTGTATCTTGTCTCGAAATCTTTTCGCGAAATACCACTGCCCCTAGTTATAGCATTTTGTAGTTCCGTGTCTGTATATTAGCCCATCGGTTGTAAATATTTTTCGAACTAATAATTTTTAATATTACATATTTCATATTTAAAAACAGAAAAGAAAAAAAATGAAATTCGAAACTCCTTCGTCGCCGGAGCGAGTTCCTGGCTACGCCCCTGCCTGTCACAAGGATACAACCAGCTAAACAGACCACTGACCTGTATACCGAGGAGAGGGCACCGTCCTTGTACCAGATGACAAGAAAGTCGTTGTGGGGTTGCCGCCCTGCGACATATCCCCCCGATATGTCGCAGGGCGGTGTCAGGGGTAACTTTCTTCTGATTGGCCCAGTCGAATAGAAAATGTCTTCTCGCACAGACACGTGGCCGATAGCGAAAGTAAATTTGCAAACTTGCCCGTAAGACGTCGAAGTCCATCTTGAGCATAAATCTTTTCGCGGGAAAAACAGGCAACCCTACCAATCAGACATAAGCCGTGTTCTCAGACCCTCGCACAGCCAATTGGCGAATGGGTACGCCTACATCAAAGGAACCGCCTCTCCATTTAATCTCTGCGTGTTTATTTACTGCGTGGAGAAAGCAACGTGCAAGAGTGAATCAAATGTTCGGCTGTACACAGCCGCATAGAGAGGTTTTACATCTAGCCTGTTGAGAGCTACAATTTTCGCTTCGTAATTTGGTCGAGTGTAGAAAAGGTTCGAATCGGCGCGGCGGTTCGACCTGAGAGCCTCGTCGCAGCCTTGACCTTCGACACCGCGGAGGGCGGTCTGCCGGCACCTGGAGCGACAGTTGCTTGACAAGAGCTCGAGCTTCCGGTCGTCACGTTTCGGAGGCCATCGCGCCCTTGGTCACCGCTTCCAGGCACCGCTAGTTTTGAATTTGTCACCTGTCGGTGTCTAAGTACTCTTCCCAAGTTACTCTCGGTTATCCGTCGCTTTCCCTCTCCGCTAAGCACAGCAGCATAATTAATTATTTTTTTTAATAAACGTCAGTAGTTTTGGCCGATGTATCCTTACAAACGGCATTTAACCCGTACGGTTGCACATTAAGGAAGCTTGTCACAACAAACCGTATTATTATAAAACACCGTTCAACTTCTAGTCATTACGTATAAGTACTTTTTCCTCGTATAAAAAAGAAATTATATCGTATAGTTTTTACGTCGTAGTATGTCAAAATCACATTTTTTTTTGGCTCGTACGAATAAAATAAACGAAATCGTTTACAGAAAATTTAATAAGACTGACTGAAAGGTCATATTTAACCCTTTCATACGCACATCAGTTTATGGTTTCTGGTGTCGCAAATAACACGTTTTGATGCGCGCTGTACTTAAACCGGCAAATAAATTGTTTCGTTATCGCATTGAACAAACTGTAGGCTTTGTGTTCAATGATCAGTCATAAATAGGACCAGTGACTTTTCGCGTAAAAATCGGAGCACACAGTATACTTCAATACGATATACACCCCTCAGCTGTTGTTATACCTTCATTGGCTGCTGGTGCCGTGTCCGTCTTTGACCAAGCCACTCAGGACTAAGTAACTCCGACACTGAACCTTCATGATTCGTGTGCAAGCGGTTAACACGGGCCAGAACATTTGTTAGCCAATCAAAGAAGCTGGACGACCCTACAGTGCTTTGAACTGTATCTTGTCTGGAAATCTTTTCGCAAAATATCACTGCCCCATAATTATAGTTTATATGTAAAATATTAGGAACACTTCAATTTGATGGAAAATAGGATACTTTTATGTTTACAGAGGTATAAAACGCTTGTGATACATCACATATTTAAAAAATAACTAAATACATCATATATGGGATGATTTTTCAGTGTTTTGATTCAAAAAAGTATGAAGAAACTGCGAATTGACTATAAAAGCGTTGCACCGTGTTGTTGGCCAGCGACGCCACTTTGCTGGCGTGTGCGGCAGGATTTCGCAATTTAAGGGACTGTTTTAATTTTTGTATTCTCGGGTTTTCTGTGAGCNTAAATTTGATGGAAAATAGGATACTTTTATGTTTACAGAGGTATAAAACGCTTGTGATACATTACATATTTAAAAAATAACTAAAGACATCATATATGGGATGATTTTTCAGTGTTTTGATTCAAAAAAGTATGAAGAAACTGCGAATTGACTATAAAAGCGTTGCACCGTGTTGTTGGCCAGCGACGCCATTTTGCTGGCGTGTGCGGCAGGATTTCGCAAATTAAGGGACTGTTTTAATTTTTGTATTCTCGTGTTTTCTGTGAGCGGTCGCTGAGCCTTGCTGTGTACACCGCATCCTAAATATGAATCAGTGATTATAATGGCTAGAACTGTTTTACTGAATCTTCAATTGATGAGCAGTGGAATGCCTCGAGGTTACACTGCGAGGTCGGTGCAATTGGCCAGAAATCAGTAGGAATCACTATTTAATCAATGACTAACAGCAACTAAAACGGTGGGTAGAATTCTACTAATTCAAGTGGAGCTGTTTCAACAGATCTGAAGTCGGAATTCGCTGATTTGGAGCAGTTTGAACCCTTTTTTCGGTTTCAGAGTGCATCGAACGTGCACGACATTCTCGTGCAACGTGAACACGATTTCGTACACTGGNTATTTAAAAAATAACTAAATACATCATATATGGGATGATTTTTCAGTGTTTTGATTCAAAAAAGTATGAAGAAACTGCGAATTGACTATAAAAGCGTTGCACCGTGTTGTTGGCCAGCGACGCCACTTTGCTGGCGTGTGCGGCAGGATTTCGCAATTTAAGGGACTGTTTTAATTTTTGTATTCTCGGGTTTTCTGTGAGCGGTCGCTAAGCCTTTGCTATGTACACCACATCCTAAATCTGAATCAGTGATTATAATCGCTAGAACTGTTTTACTGAACCTTCAATTGATGAGCAGCGGAATGCCTCGAGGTTACACTGCGAGGTCGGTGCAATTCGCCAGAAATCAGTAGGAATCACTATTTAATCAATGACTAACAGCAACTAAAACGGTGGGTAGAATTCTACTTATTCAAGTGGAGCTGTTTCAACAGATCTGAAGTCGGAATTCGATGATTTGGAGCAGTTTGAACCCTTTTTTCGGTTTCAGAGTGCATCGAACGTGCACGACATTCTCGTGCAACGTGAACACGATTTCGTACACTGGGCATGAACGCATTAAGAAACTTTTCAGGTTCTATTACTGGTTACCGTTTAGTTTATCAGCGTGGCCAGTGAATTTTCACGTAAAAATCGTAGCACACAGTGGACTTCAATACAATATGCACATCTCAGCTGTTGTTATACCTCCACTGGCTGCTGGTGCCGTGTCCGCCTTTGACCAAGCCACTCAGGACAAAGTAACTCCGACACTGAACCTTCGTGATTCGTGCGCAAACGGTTAACACTGGCCAGAACATATGTTAGCCAATCAAAGTAGCTGGACTACCCAACCGTGCTTTGGACTGTATCTTGTCTCGAAATCTTTTCGCGAAATATCACTTCCCCTATTTATCAGTCTTCGTATTTTTTTCTTTTAACATTGAAAACAGCCAAAACACACCTCTCTGTCTTTATAATTGCATTGTAAGATGACAGAGTTACAAATTAAAGGTTCTCTTCGAGGCGAGTTGCAGGCGGAAAGACATCACGATATTTCAGTTTCTTCCCGCGTGGACTTGAAGAGATATGCGATCCATTCGGACACCTGAACTTCGCGGAAAGATTTCCGCACCTGCTAGGTTCCAACATCGCATGGGCATACCAGCAATTTCTCTTTGCTTATTGGTGGCGTGCCTTTGAGGAAAGACACGTTCTTACTTGCCTGGCCAATCAGAATTAGGTAACTCCGAGCTTGCGCGTCTGTGATTCGCACCCAAGTCATCTCACATCTAGATCATCCAATCACGAAAGTGGATCTGAAATAAACTGTTATGAAGTACAACTGGTCGTGAAATATTTTCTGCGAGAAGCGGGTGTCCTTGGCGATGAGCACACCAGAGTCACTTCCAGTGTTCCTTATGGTGTGCACTGGTGGAGTAAGGGCCAGGCCTCTTGTCTCCCACCAAGGCGATCAGGCATCGAACCCCCGCTCCGGCGGGTTCACTCCCGGATCTTCGCACGCTAGAATCGTGCTGGACGATGCCACTTGCCGGCGGGTTTTCTCGGACTATTCCCGTTTCCTCCGCCCTTGCATTCCAGCGCCGCTCCATCCTAGAGGCTCTCGTTTCATGTCATGTCCGGGGATGACGGGTGCCTAAGGATCCCAGCTCGAAAGCCCATCATTAGGAGGGTGTCTCCTCGCCCTGGATGCTCTACCCACACAGCTTTTTTTTCTAGTGCTCCTTATATGCTTCAAGGCCCAATCCAGGGAAATAGAAAGTCCTCCTCAAAAGGAGTCTTTAGTGTTGCTAAAGTGGGACTCTCTGAGCCCTCGCTGTTTGTACGGCAGCGCGGATATAATTTTCATGCACTAAAATTGTGTAGTCGAAGATTACTAGAAAATACAATTAACGACTCCTATTTGTATATGCTTATTATTTTTTATTCCCCATTAACCTGGATATAAGGCTATGTTTTACTCCAGCTTTAACTCCCAAGAATACAGCTCTGACTTATTTTCACCAAATGATAAATTTCAGGTAAAACGTTTTGCTTGAATATCCTTAAATAGTGGTCGTTATATTGTCATTAGATATGTGTTTGATTTCAGCAAAAGCTACTTAGGAAAACGTTTATTTAAGAGCAGTGCTCCCTGACAAACAAGCATACAAATGGGAACCAAGAAACTGCTTTTCCTGTGACTTGGAAAAATCTGATAGCTATACATTACCCCATTACCAAGTATCTGATAGCTATACATTACCCCATTACCAAGTATCTGATAGCTATACATTACCCCATTACCAAGTATCGCGTACAACTATAGATTTCGCAGCGTGTTTCTCACTGAGTAATTCTAACACGAGATTTTTTCCTAGATGTTCTAATTACAGACGGTTGTTGTTAACTGTAACTTCAATGTCAAATTGTTGTTCCCTTTAAAGTATTAGTAAGTTATTTATTTCGGTTTTTTTATTTTGGAATCATTGTATGGTGATTCTGAACATTTATTAAATTTCCAAGATCAAAATTTTGTTAAAATANTTTTTTTATTTTGGAATCATTGTATGGTGATTCTGAACATTTATTAAATTTCCAAGATCAAAATTTTGTTAAAATAGGTGACCAAGTAATTTGTGACGAAAACGATTTTTCTTCTAGACCAAACTGACAACGTGCGAGTTACCTTCTNAAATAGGTGACCAAGTAATTTGTGACGAAAACGATTTTTCTTCTAGACCAAACTGACAACGTGCGAGTTACCTTCTTTTCGAGACCATGCTTAAGGTATCTAAGATTAAAAAAACATTTTCAAGCAAATTCCTAATTGTTAGGAATAAGTTACATTCTAATATTTCTTTTCCTTGGGTATCTTTCTTACTAAGCATTGTTGTGAAGTTAATAATAACCCCCCCCCCTCCATCACATATACACTAATATTTAAAACTTTAAATAAATAAAATATCTATAACCACCTGTTTTCCGCGAAAAGATTTNCCCCCCTCCATCACATATACACTAATATTGAAAACTTTAAATAAATAAAATATCTATAACCACCTGTTTTCCGCGAAAAGATTTATTCACACACCAGATTTCAACTTCCTACTTGCAGGTTTGCAAATTTCCGTTGGCTGTTGGCTGCGTGTCTGTAAGAAAAGACATTTCTACTCGGAAAATAGTTACCCCGACATTGGACGGCCGTGATTGGCTGGCAGACACCTGAGACGAGTGCTAGATAAAAATTCATCCAACCGCGATATTGGTTTTGAACTAACTTGTTTTCGAGTACAACTAGTCGTCAAATATTTTCGCTAAAAAACAGGTGGCCCTTAAAATAAACATTCGGCATGCTGTGCAAGTCTAATGATTACTGATATCGTCCGTGATGACACTTTATTGAACACTACCTGAGAGAAGAAGTCTTGGAGTGGTCGTCCAAAAGGGAGTACCTACAAGCTTCTGGCACTCCACAGTGTTGGCGAAGAAAGGCGGATAGACACAGATAAATAACTGCCGTTATGCTGCAGCACTCAAGCATGATACCGTTATTTTTATGTGTTCTTGCAACGCAAGATTCAATACGTAGGGCCAGTGACTTTTCACGTAAAAATCGTAGCACACAGTAAGGTTCAATACTACATACACACCTAAGCTTTTGTTATACCTCCATTGACTGCTGGTGCCGTGTCCGTCTTTGACCAAGTCACTCAGGACCAAGTAACCCCGACCCTGAACCTTCGTGATTCGTGCGCAAACGGTTAACACTGGCCAGAACATTTGTTTAGCCAATCAAAGAAGCTGGACGACCCAACAGTGCTTTGAACTGTATCTTGTCTCGAAATCTTTTCACGAAATATTCGTATTGTTAGGGGCAACAATACGAAACAAATGCACCAACATTGTAAACGTCGCACTGCTTGCACCTAAGGGACTTTCAGAGTTGAATCTGTAATTTTATTGGTGGAAAGTCTGTAGGAAGGTTCAGTGCAGGACCCTTGGGTAGTTTTGTATGTATCCGACGCGTATAGTTTGAGACACAGCTCTTCGAAAAAGCCGTTTTGGAGTACTCTTGAAATTGTGTCTTGAAAGCACTCAACAGCGTGCTCTTTTCATAGACTAGCACATTGGACGCACGTTGATTAGTTGCGTGTTTCCAAGCACACTGCAAGGCAGTCCAAGCGCCAGGCAATCTGCCGCGGCCACGTCGAGCTGCGAGACGCCGGAAGCGAGGTGCCGGAAGGAGGAATAGTTGACTCGCGACTTACACGGGGAACGCATTAGGCGGGCTTGCATCGTTACGTCGCTGCGCCNCGCCCTCCCGCGGAGACGAGTGAATCACTCCGTGCGTCAGGCGCACGCCGAGGCGTACTTCACGACGCGCGGGTCAAACGGATTTACCCCGGTTCCGATTCCCCTCGCACAGTTACGCCTGACTCACGCCTACGACCTGCGTAACTTGCCGGATTCGCGTTGTCCTTTGGAGACAGGATAGACCCCCGTTGGCTTCTACACAGATGGGCAAACGTTTTACTGGCCACTGACATTTAATTGACGTCACCTACCTGCCGGAACTAGGCACTGTCGGCTCGAGAGTCGCCCGATGCTTATTTTTGTTGAGTGCATGGTGCAGGTAGTTTCATACAGTTGTCGTTACTCCGTGATGACGTTAAGGTTAAACACTGGAATTTCCAACAAATGTGGACCCGCCTTAACCTCATGCGAGAATCCGTCCTCGATGATCTTCCTTGCGGGCATTTGATTAATTATACCGTGCTTCTGCTCTTAAGTTAACGAGTGGCTGAAATTACTACAACCGAACACAAATCCTACATCTCATTGACGGTGAAAACCAAAAAAACTGTCGTATCGAATTATGGGTCCGCCTACCTGTAGTTACTTTGCGCATTTAAGGCCGAGGAGATCGGTAGCGATAAGGGCCACACTAATACGCGGACAAAGTGCCTCCTCGCCGCTATGCGCAAGGCTCTGAACTGGCGTGCTGTGCTCTGCGTCTACCTATGGAGACCCTATCATGTTATTGGTGGAAAGTCTCTGGCAAGGTTCTGCGCAGGTCCCTTCAGTATCTCTGACGTGGATATTTTGAGAGACAGAGTTTTGAAAAAACGGTTTCCAGCTATACTGGAGTGCTCTTAAATGGTGTTTATAATATGCGTGACGTCTTGGAAGCACTAATAGGCCTCGTCTAAAGTGCGTGCTCTTTTCGCAGATCGGCACAGTGCACGCACGTTTAATAGTTTTGGCGGGAAAATGTGTATAGTCTCTTCTGCGATTTCCTCACACTTTTAAATCAAACATTGGAAAAATCACATCATGTATGACGTTTTTGGTTTTGTTCTTTTCTAAATACGTCATATGTCACAAGCGTTTTATACTTTTATTTACATTAAAGTAACTTTTTTTTATAGAATTGTAGTTTCATTTACATTTTATCTATAAATTTNTTTTATACTTTTATTTACATTAAAGTAACTTTTTTTTATAGAATTGTAGTTTCATTTACATTTTATCTATAAATTTTATTTAATTTATAAATTTTATGTATAAAAACAGTGATAAAATAGGTGTGTTGGTAATGCCTAGTAAGAAATAGTTTTTGTGCAAAATATTACTACACTGGANTTTTATACTTTTATTTACATTAAAGTAACTTTTTTTTATAGAATTGTAGTTTCATTTACATTTTATCTATAAATTTAATTTAATTTATAAATTATATGTATAAAACAGTGATAAAATAGGTGTGTTGGTAATGCCTAGTAAGAAATAGTTTTTGTGCAAAATATTACTACACTGGATNAAAACAGTGATAAAATAGGTGTGTTGGTAATGCCTAGTAAGAAATAGTTTTTGTGCAAAATATTACTACACTGGATGCGCACGAATTCGGTTTGTTGTAGTCCTTTTGGTATAATTTTGTAGACTCGGTTAAGATTTGCTTGCATGAGGCAGGGAAATATCCTGGAAGTATAACTTCTGCAGGGCTTCAGAAAAGCTGAAAGTAACCGCGAATGGAGTATATTTCAAACACACTGCAACGTATTTCAAGCGCCAGGTGGTCGTGTCCCTTTAATACAGTTCGTATTAAAAAAAAAAAAGTATTAATTTACAGCACTTGAAAACGTAAGTAAAGGGGAGGTATGGAAATGTTAAAACATCGATGACAGCGGTGTAAGAATGTGCGAAAAATTGCCAGGGAGTGTCAGCAACTCCCGCCTTGGCGCGCATGCGCAAGGAAATGCCACACGATGCAGACGAGATACCTTCACCGCTCTCACGTGGCAGTAAATTACAACCGTCGCCTTGCCCTTACGACCCGTCTACAATTGAATTGGCGTTACGTCAAAACGTTGCAACAAATACGCGAACACGTGCTGAGTAATTGCTCTGGCTACAATTGACCTTTTTTTTTTTGTTTGCGTGTAGGTAACGCAATGTGTTGAACGCATCGCAGTGAAAGTTGGACGACTTCCAGGTCTTTGTGTGTAACCTTCTTCGCCACTATGCGGTTGCAATTAAAGACGTATTTGAGAAGTGAACTCAAATAGCGCCCACAATGGCCGTTCGATGGACTCGCCCTGTTCGTCCGTTTCAATTGTATTTGGCAAATAATGCCGAAAAGCACTTGGGAATAATTGATCACATGTGTTAAATCTACGCGATCAGTTAAGAAAAATCAACGGCAAGAGACATTATATTTGTAAATATTTTCACGACTTAACAGTATAGTACAAAAAATTATATTTACATAATTTACTGAACTTTTCTTACCCTAGCTTTGCCCGTTTACTCACAAATAACATTTACCACCACACGTTTACAACTAAATAAACTGTAGACCACACAGTTCAACCATGCGAGGGTAATGTTCGGTTAGTTTAGTTTTAAATAATTTTCTTATTTTCCATTTGCGTGCCAGTGTTAATAATNCATGCGAGGGTAATGTTCGGTTAGTTTAGTTTTAAATAATTTTCTTATTTTCCATTTGCGTGCCAGTGTTAATAATTGAGAGCTTGTACGCTAGTCCTATCATCTGAAAACACAAGACTCCATGCTTATGCCGTTTGATATTTTGAACATCGTAACGTAAGCGAGCAAGGATACAATGTTACAAATTAGCAATTTTGTTCCCATATTCCAGTTGAGTGATCAGTAGTTTGCGATTTGAAAACCATTGCAGCAGAGGCAGCATTTTCGCGAATGGAATGGTATCACAGATGTGAAGAAATAGNATTTGCGATTTGAAAACCATTGCAGCAGAGGCAGCATTTTCGCGAATGGAATGGTATCACAGATGTGAAGAAATAGCTTGTTAATAACCAGGGGCAGCGGTGGTGTAGTGGTCAGACTACTCGCCTCCCACCCGGACCGAAACGGGTTCGGTTCCCGGCGGGGTCGCTCCCGGATTTCCGCAAGTGGGAATCGTGCCTGACGATGCTGCTGGTCAGCGGGTTTTCTCGGGAATTTCCCGTTACCCCCCGCCCTTTCTTTCCAGCGCTGCTCCGCACTCACCTCGCTTCACAACCGGATCTCAGGACCTCGAGCAGCCCAAATCTCTCCGCCGCCATTGAGAAAAAGCTATAAACTAGTCGCCTACANAACCGGATCTCAGGACCTCGAGCAGCCCAAATCTCTCCGCCGCCATTGAGAAAAAGCTATAAACTAGTCGCCTACACACACATCACTACAAGAATAGTAGTTATAGCTAGGGGCAGTGATATTTCGTGAAACGATTTCGAGACAAGATACAGTTCCAAGCACTGTAGGGTCGTCCAGTTTCTTTAATTGGCTAAAAAATGTTGTGGTCCGTGTTAACCGTTTGCGCACGAATCATGAAGGTTCAGTGTCGGAGTTATTTAGTCCTGAGTGGCTTGATCAAAGACGGACACGACACCAGCAGCCAGTGGAGGTATAACAACAGCTGAGGTGTGTATATAGTATTGAAGTCTACTGTGTGCTCCGATTTTTACGCGAAAAGTCACTGGCCCTAGTTATAACGGCACCTCTAGTTCCACTTGCCGACTATTCGTCCACGCGACACAGCACATACCTACCGCAGTAACAAGTCATATCGCAGGCTGGCTGCCAGGCAATGCACTATCGAGTTGACGGTGTATTATTTAAATTGACTCGTAATATATAACACATAAAGACCTGAAAGAAATCACGAGTTCAGTGACCTGTAGAGTAGACTTCACATTCGTTACGCGAAAAGTCACTGGCCCTACCCCTAACTCATTCGGCTCTGTGTCATCACGGCCTATATTTTGTTGCCTCCTCTTTATCGGCTCAGAGTTCTTCGCGAGGTCTCAGATTGATCCCGGGTCAATCGCAGATGTAACGCAAACGTTCAAGTGTTTGAATTCCTATCTTCTTCTCAAATAACTCCGCGAATTATTCAGGTCTCTAATAATACGATAACACCACATCATTTTCATTTCTGTAAGTTATCAAAAAAAAAATTTTCTTCAAGGTAAATTTTAATTGGTGTGTTGTAACCCTCACCACAGAAACTAGCAAAGAAATAGAAGCTTATGCATGTAAATTTTTTTCGTCAAAGACAGCGAAAGCATCGTACTATCTTAACTCGTTGCTAGACTCGGCCATAGTCCTCAGAGTGAAAAAGTCCCTGTTTAGACACGGTGCATTAACTACGATTACTTGTATTATTTGAAAATGAGTTGGCAGCTACTGGCTGTGAAATAGGCCCACAATAATTCTGTGGAAATAATATTCGTTGATACAAGAATGTGTCATCACAGCGTGACTGCTGCATAACAAGGCAAGGCGTCGCGGACAACTGACTTTTTAACGCCGCCTGCGTGCGACGGGGAGCTATTACTCAGTAAAGTGGCTCAGAGCCATGATGCACGCCCCATCAGCTGCGAATTAGAAGCGTGAAGGCCATAAGCATAATTTGAGTCACGGCGACAATTTAGACATTAAAATTTTTTTTTTCATTAGGTATAATGTGGCTGGCTATTATGGGGGAGGAAAGGGCGAGGGTGGGTTTGTTGATCGTCGAGCGGTTTAGAAGGGGGGAAAGGGGAGAACTATATGTGTTTCACAAACATATGGTAGCTTGTGTGCAGCGCTGGTACCTTCGTCGCGGGCGAGAACCGACTAAGTCCGAAAGCATTTCCGAGCAAAGCCGAACGCTTCTGCTATTGTTAACGACGTGAGAATTTTGCTGATTCGTCTGAACGACAAGGTAGCCTTCAAACACCAGTACATTTGTTTCATAGCCTTTTCACAATTATTCCGACATTTCTGAAGCCCTACTAAAGATCTTCTTCGAGGATATTCCTCCGTCTCATAGAAAAAAAGCTTCACCAAGTATAGAAATTACACCAAAGCGACAACGAACCACATTCATGCGCACTCAGCGTAATAATATTTTTTTGCGCTAGGACTATTTATTACTAAGCATTACCAACTCACCTATTTTCTATCTGTATATTCATATTAGTCGGAAATTAAATATTTTAATTTAAAAATAAAATAAAAACAAATTGTCAACCTAAGCAAATATAAGGTGCTTTTATTTTCTTCAATGTTAACAACGGGCATAAAACGCTTGTGATACATTACATAATTATAAAAAGAACCATATACGTTATAAATGGGCTGATTTTTAAAAGGCTCGATTCATAAAGTGTGAAGAAACCGCGAGTATATTACACTCCTGCAATTGGCCCACGATTTGTCACTTCTTGGAGGATTCTGAGCCGGTAGTATATACTTGGCCCAATCACGGTCTACCATTGTAGAAGCAAACAGTCAATGTGTAGGGGCATCCATAGGCGTGTGCAGAATTTAAAAATGGCGGTGGGTGGAGGGGGGAGGGTGTAAATCACAAAAATGAAGGCACGCTTTTACTACATTAAAAATACGAAGTAATAATATATTTAGACATAGGCCTATTTAATACATATAATCCGTATTGCATCAAATCAATTTTTTTTTTTAATAGAGTTGTCGTTTCAAACACTCAGACTGCCTAGTGAAAATAACAAATTGGCAAGGTTCTTTAATATTTTCCTAATGACAAGACGCAATAAGGGGTGCAGCTGCCCCCCCCCCCC
>NQII01002440.1:142655-154769 GCA_002778355.1 Clitarchus hookeri | reverse complement strand
CCCCATCCTCCCTGCGCACTCCTTTGGGGACACCTGTTTTTCGCGAAAAGATTCCACTACTAGTTGTACTGAAAAATACTTTAGTTCAGATCCACTGTTCGTGATTGGGCGATTTAAACTGTCACGCATGGTATTGTAGGTGTCCGCCCACGAATGATGGACGTGTAGTGTTGCGTTACTTAAGTCTAATTGGTCCCGTCGGGTGATAGCAGTAGTCTCGTGAAAATGCACGGGCAGTATCAAGAGTAAAGTGGCAACAGCGCACTCAGGCTATTTTGAAGTCCAGTTTCCGCATAAATCTTTTCTCATAAAATGGATGGCCCTACCAATGAGTANACATCTTTTCGCATAAAATGGATGGCCCTACCAATGAGTATTTGATACCGGCTTAGGTGCAAAACTGTAATAAATGATTGTGAATTTTAGCTTAAAAATCGTTGAAACGGCGAATCTTTTTCGGTTTGTTGCTAGTGTTAGAGCCACCTATTTTGCGCGAAAAGATTTACTCGAAGGCTAGATTCTAAAATGACGACTTATATTGCAGTTTGCATTANAGCCACCTATTTTGCGCGAAAAGATTTACTCGAAGGCTAGATTCTAAAATGACGACTTATATTGCAGTTTGCATTAAATTGTCACTATGTGACAGAATTTACTTAATAGTAATTTACAACATAACTAAATCACCATGTCATTGCCATATTAGTTAAATCTACAAAATATACACGGGAATACACAATTAATCCTTTGACGACGGCACATAGGAACTGGCACTGAGGACAAGGTTGAAGTGAGCTGCATGTATCCTCCACTACAGGCCCATCAGTTGTGCTGGTCTTTGTATTTTCATATAGTATCGCCCTTATCGGTCCTGGCTACACGANTCCACTACAGGCCCATCAGTTGTGCTGGTCTTTGTATTTTCATATAGTATCGCCCTTATCGGTCCTGGCTACACGAGGCACGCTTAACGCATTCTGCAACATTTACTGTTGCCTGGACGTCGGCCAGTGAATTCGCGCCGTGGCAGTGCGCCAATTAATGTTTCGCGACAGATATAATACGTTTTACAAGTCATCGTGTTAATTTGAGAAATATTAGAAAGAACAGTTATATTTCTTACGAATTGAAATGTTGATTAGTTTTAATTTTTTACTTAGAGATGCCGATAAAGTTCAGCGAAATAGTAAAACTATTAAAGTGTAAGTTTTGTCTTCAAGAGAAAAGAAATCTCCATATAAACGTGGCCTCGAGTATATACGTGCATTCTTCTCAAAGGGTTAACTTGTTTTGAAAAAATTATTGTTGTTATAAAATTGGTTTTTTAAACCATTATGGCATTTGTAACTTTATTTACTGTTACTGTAACTTATTGTAAAATATTAGTGCTGGACTTATTATTTTCAAATANTGTTATAAAATTGGTTTTTTAAACCATCATGGCATTTGTAACTTTATTTACTGTTACTGTAACTTATTGTAAAATATTAGTGCTGGACTTATTATTTTCAAATAAAATAACACCCAGGTGTTTTGGCAGGTACAGAAAATAAATGCCTTAATTTTTAAGCATACTTTTATTTTTCCTTTTGTTAGAGACGNTAAAATAACACCCAGGTGTTTTGGCAGGTACAGAAAATAAATGCCTTAATTTTTAAGCATACTTTTATTTTTCCTTTTGTTAGAGACGAATTCTTAAAATAAATTTTCCTGCTAAAATGTGTATGTGTTGTTACGATTGCTGAAAAATTGTGAGATGCGATTAGCGTTTATGGTCTTTGATAATGTCACACACGCTTTTACGAGGCCATTTGCCAGCAAGATCAGGGAGTTGTAACTCAAAGGTATAACGAGAGATAATTATCCTATTCACTTGATTGTCGANCATTTGCCAGCAAGATCAGGGAGTTGTAACTCAAAGGTATAACGAGAGATAATTATCCTATTCACTTGATTGTCGACGTAAGCCGAAGTAGGTTCTACAGTACCGCCAACAATAGAACACAGAGTAAAAGACACATTTTCACTTTGTTATGTCGGTGGTATTGTAAAGACTTCGCCATCTGTTACTTTTTTATACTCCGATAGGCCTACGTTTCCTGGACAATATTATTGATGCGTTTCTTATCCACAGTTGTTGCATATCACAAATACATTCGAGCGAATATCAACTAACCGTGAAAATGAAACACTGCATTACAACTAGTTTTATGCGTATATTCAGTAAAATACACGTGACACAAATAAACAGATGTGAANCATTTGCCAGCAAGATCAGGGAGTTGTAACTCAAAGGTATAACGAGAGATAATTATCCTATTCACTTGATTGTCGAAGTAAGCCGAAGTAGGTTCTACAGTACCGCCAACAATAGAACACAGAGTAAAAGACACATTTTCACTTTGTTATGTCGGTGGTATTGTAAAGACTTCGCCATCTGTTACTTTTTTATACTCCGATAGGCCTACGTTTCCTGGACAATATTATTGATGCGTTTCTTGTCCACAGTTGTTGCATATCACAAATACATTCGAGCGAATATCAACTAACCGTGAAGNACAGTTGTTGCATATCACAAATACATTCGAGCGAATATCAACTAACCGTGAAGATGAAACACTGCATTACAACTAGTTTTATGCGTATATTCAGTAAAATACACGTGACACAAATAAACAGATGTGAAGGACGCTTACACAGAGCAGTCTGTGCTACCTGCATCAAAATTAAAATACGAAAATCAATCATGAGCTTATGCTATATCTGAAGAAAGAAACTATAGTGTTGTTTATCGTTTATTTATGCTATGTGAATATAACATAGGTATACTTAATTTAAATACGTAAAAAAATTTTTTTAATGCTGAATTTGTAATACTGTAGAACCTCGACTTTCGACTGACTTCGGGTATCTTCGGCGAGGTTTCGTTTTGCCTATGCGAGTCACGAATGAGGGCCCGAGCAAGGCGGGCGTTGACACGCCTGGCGTGCCAGAACTCCGCAACCCACGCACCGCAACGGCAGTCGGTCACCGCAGATGCGTGCGTGGTACGTTACCAGTCCCCTCGACACCGGCGAACTTTCCCAAGTGCCGTTACCTCACCACGTTACCACCAACGCCTTATTCTGTACGCTGGACCCATTTCTTAGGAATTAATTCACAGGTTAAGAATGGAACTGGTACGGGGCTGGGTCACCTCTTTTTTTTTTTTCTGCGAAAACATTTACGCGCTGGAAGGACAATATTTCTTTAATGCGGCAAGACATCTTCTTTCTCGACTTGGCCAGCCAGAACTAAACTACTCACAACACTACGGCCCATGATTCAGGGGCAACCACTTAAAATCTCACCGTAAAGAAAGTTGATTTCCTGAACTTCTAAACTTCTAAACTGATGTTTAGAAACACCGCCTAACCTGGAATTATTTTTTCACGAAAATACCAGGAAGTCGCCAATTATCGGTATTTGATAAGTCTCGCTGATTTCAGTCTGTGAAATGTCACTGGAAATTTAGGATATCGCATTGCTCCTAATCGGCGAATAAGTGAAATGATCTGACGATGAGTTCTCAGAGCATTAAGTTGAGATCACNACTCACAACACTACGGCCCATGATTCAGGGGCAACCACTTAAAATCTCACCGTAAAGAAAGTTGATTTCCTGAACTAAGATGTTTAGAAACACCGCCTAACCTGGAATTATTTTTTCACGAAAATACCAGGAAGTCGCCAATTATCGGTATTTGATAAGTCTCGCTGATTTCAGTCTGTGAAATGTCACTGGAAATTTAGGTTATCGCATTGCTCCTAATCGGCGAATAAGTGAAATGATCTGACGATGAGTTCTCAGAGCATTAAGTTGAGATCACTGTTACAATCAGCGGCGTGTGGTGAACTTTTACAAGGTAAGCTGTGTTTTGCTCTGTGAGATACCTGGGTTTGAGCTTGAGCTTTCTTAAAGACAGTCAACGAGATCGTCTTTATCGTAAAGAGGGCCATAACGATGGTTACTCGTAGGCGTCTTTGTGTGGTATTCTGCAAGCCTTGTCTTTATTGATATCTTTGTGCAAAGATGTGAGTTTGGCAACGCAGAGGACTGTGTTCTGAAATCAACGATATGCTTGTTGAATTATATTTTTTCCGTTATTACAGAATGCAATGTTATAAATGTTATTATTATAGTGTATTTTTAACTATAAGTGAAATTTATTTCTTAATTATGTATCGGACAACGCTTTTACAATAATTTTTTTTTTATGTATACAATATTTTAGATGGTAGTAGTTCATTTTGAGCATCACGAGATAGCAGCACTGACCCGTGGCCGAATCCGTCACTTCGTAGTTACGGTAAAGCGAGAGTATCACTAGTGAATTATAAAATATGATCTTTAAATACATTCCAGACACCGTTTATTTATGCGGANTTAAAGCGAGAGTATCACTAGTGAATTATAAAATATGATCTTTAAATACATTCCAGACACCGTTTATTTATGCGGAAATATAACAGAATATAATATTTCTCATGTTTAGGGCATTTTAAAACGTTTTCTTTTTTGTAATACGTATTTGTAGAATAAACCTCAATACGCCGGCCGTTTTCGTTCTACTTTCGTTCATACAGACACCTTGTTGACTGGTCTTTATATAAAGACAGTCACAAGGCATTTGAAATACCATTATTGAGACATATTGTTTTTCAAAATATCGTTTCGTTTAGTAAAGATATTTAAGCGATAGATGTCTTTATATAAAGGCAGTAAAAAGTTAGAGAATAGGGCCTCTGATTGTTCGCTAGTTTACACATCATCCAATTAAACGTGGTGGTGCAATTGACGTCACAGTGCGTGTGTAATGGGTGCCTCGACGCTATTTCGTGAGCGGCCGTAATACACGCAGTTTCTCCCGGTCCCACGCTGGCTACTGGCTCCTGCTGCGTGCGCCGAGAGTGTACAGCACTGAACAAGCACCAGCTTACCTTGCAACACTTCACCACACGCCACTCGTTACAATCACGGCGAATAAATCCATTTCTCCGCCAAAGAAAAGTGTCACGCTGGCAGACGTTCGTTAATAGTAGGGATTCGTCAAGGTTACAGAACATACGATTTAGAAGAAGCCGACATTTGAGTTAAGTCTTGTGTACGGTTTCCTTTTTTGGCTGTATAGTTTCTGGCAGGTTGGTTTTGTAGCTGTTAAACGAATTATCCAGGCTATTTCGTCTGAATGTGCGGCTTGGAGTTCGCGATTGATGTCCCTTTACCTATAGGCAACTGATAAATGATCATCTTTCTAAATGCACAGTTCGTTAAGGAACCCACCTAACTATTACTTGGTTTTGAAATACGCGTTTTGTTTTTTTTACAAAACTATTAAACGTGCATCCATTTTGCTGATCTACGAAAATAACTCAACATTTCAGACAAGGCCTGTTGAGCTCTTTAAATACATCACGCTTTATGGAAACATTAGATATATTGGAGCACTCCAGCATAGCTAGAAATTGCTTTTTCAAAGCGCTGTATATTAAAATATACGAGTCAAAACCTGTTTGCACACGAATCACGAAGGTTCAGTGTCGGAGTTACCTAGTCCTGAGTGGCTTGGTCAAAGGCGCTGTGCCGTGGTCGTCGGTTACCTCCATATTGTTGTCGACTCCACACAATATAGTGTTGAAGTCTACTGTGTGCTACGATTCTTACGCGAAAAGCCACTGACCCTAGTGATGTGGCATATGAGTAAGTTAGTTCATTTTTGACAATACACAGTATAACACTGAATGCACAAGCACGAAAACAGGGAGAACTCTGATACTTCCCTCAGAGAGGGTTTGCATTTTGGAGTTCCGTTGCTAATTTGAAATTTATTTGTTATAAAATTTGTTATTCAATTTAGTTAAGTGAACGATTGCCAACTTGTTAATGAACGATTATTGTAATGAATCTCTCACAATTCACATAAATAATCCAGTTTTCAAGGGAGGGCGAGCACCCCTCTTGCTCCATCCTGTTTATGCCTTACCTGTTTTGCTTCCTGTTTGTTACAGGCTGACAGTTAGGCAGGGTGTGTTTAAGTATTAATGGTACAATTAAACAATAAGCGTGTGAGTCTGTTTCTCCCACGAACGAATTTGCGAAATACAAGGTGCTGTAGTTATCAGTAGAGAACCTACCATTTCGCACTTATAATTTCAGTGCCAAGGTAGACGGCATACAAGTATGTTATAGTTTCACAGGTGTCGTTGTACCTCCGCTCATTCGACACGCCCTGCAGGACTCACGACCAATAGCAAATGCCCAGAACTCCGGTAGCTTTATTCCGTGTGGTCGAGCCAAAGAGGAGAACGACGACTGTGGCAGCAGTCGATGAGCAGGCGACTTGTAATCGAGAGTGTAGAGAGAATGTGCACTATGTGAAGTCTGTCAAGGTGCCATCTTATTAAGAGTCTTTAGTTATCAGATATATCAAACCTCGAAAAATGACTGCCGCTTGGTGTTCTGCTTCGAGTGCAAGATACTTTTTTTTTTCCTCCGTGGCCAACCAAATGCAGGACACGCATTATTTTCACCCCCGCGCCAATGGGCTTTCTGGGTAATATCGGGGGTATAGAAGTTCCTTTAGCTGATCATTGTGTTATCCATCTTTGCTCTCTTGGGCCAAGTAACTTTTACTCTTTGTTTTGTTTTTACTGCTTTGCATAATTGATTTATTGTATACCTGCTAAGCTGCCCGGAGGGTGAGTACGACACGGTCGATACTGCTATCCACCTTGATGTTACTAGCAACCTGGGGATCATTCCCTATGTTCTAATGTATATATTTCTACTCTGCCTTTTCTAAGCCATTGTTAAGCGGTTATGCGTTATACGACCTAATCAGAATCCTTTATTCAGTCTGGATTATCCTAATAGACGGTGTGTCCAATCACGTCTTGCCGTCTTTCCTAGCTGAGAAGTGGGTAGTTGGGGGGTAACGGAATGCTCCGGCGCGAGCACGCATGCGCACCTTCCGAAGGCGGCCGGCGTGCCGGGGAGGATCTAGAGGCTGGCTGAAACTCGGTTGGAAGGAGGGGAGGATCTAGCGCGGGGTTTACCCCCGTCACGAGGCGGCGCGGTCGACACCACCGGAGAAGGGAAGGAGTGAAGAAAATTGTCCACTTATCGACGAGCGCTATCCTGGCCGGCGGAAGGACGGGGTGGCCAGGACTCGCGTCGAGAAGTGTGGCGGCGGCAAACATCGTTACCTCCACAACCGAACAACCGCCTTCGGACACGTAAATCGCCCCGCTGTGTGCGTTGTTTCCCCTTGCGTAATAGACTTGCGGGGCGAGCGTCCGCCATGTTTTCATTTCGGTAATGCTCCTTCGCGTACGTCAGCAAACACTACGATAAAAAAAAAATTNGCGAGCGTCCGCCATGTTTTCATTTCGGTAATGCTCCTTCGCGTACGTCAGCAAACACTACGATAAAAAAAAAATTGTTTTCCCATTTTCCTACTGAAACTTGAACAAGTAATACAAGGGTCTTGTAAAACGCGTGCGTGATGATAGCAACGATAGTTTCGTGAATAATTCGACACTCACAAACCGCAATTATTTTCTATATTTTTGAATGCACATCACGCTAGGAGTAGAACTGCTGTCAGCTGCATAGCTCCCCGAACCCCTTAGATTGTCTGATTTTAATTCTGAAAAACTNCGCTAGGAGTAGAACTGCTGTCAGCTGCATAGCTCCCCGAACCCCTTAGATTGTCTGATTTTAATTCTGAAAAACTTCGGCCATCCGTACGGTTGCCACAGCATAGCAGCCAACATTGATAACAAAATTTTCTAGTCTCTTTTAGCACCGCAACGTGAAGGTAAGCAATGAATATAGCAAGATCGCTGTTAATGGAACCATTTTAAAAGTTTCGCCGACTCTCTGGCTCGAAGTAAACTTGGCAGTGATGTAGGAAAAATAGTTCAACGTCGTATTTAAAGTATAACGTTTAATTTTAAGACAGAGACTTTACTTATTTTGCTTGTTTCGTTTGTTTTCTGCCAGTGATTTTTTTTTATGCGGAGGTGCAGCATCAATTTTAGGAGTGCTATGTATATACTTGCTGGTTTTTTCTTGTCACTTCGTACTGTGGGTATGAGTAACCACTTCCCTATGAAGCCGCTAATACAAGGGAGAACTCATTTGATTGGCGTTTGCTCAACTATTGCGTGCGGATAAAGAAGAGGCACCCAACCATACATGATGAACGAAGTCACGAATTATATTCAATGAACGTCATTGGCTTACTGNGATAAAGAAGAGGCACCCAACCATACATGATGAACGAAGTCACGAATTATATTCAATGAACGTCATTGGCTTACTGGTGGATGAGCAAAGTAAGAAACAGGCAAGTGCAGTAAAAAGCAAACGTCAGCATACCTTCGCTGTTAAAATAAATTCCCTCCATTTTACGGAAAATTACTGTTAAAAATGTATCCACAAGTGTAAGTAAACTCTCCGTAAAATTACGGACACACTGAATTTCACAGAACTTCCCGTGAATTCCTGGAACTTCTCCGTTAATTTCGTAGTTCGTTTNAAATTACGGACACACTGAATTTCACAGAACTTCCCGTGAATTCCTGGAACTTCTCCGTTAATTTCGTAGTTCGTTTTCTGTACTTCCAGTTTGTAAAATAGATAATAAAGAAAAATCTTTAATTTTCGTTATGTGGGTGTTCTACTGTGTAAAAAAAAATATATTTATAAAAGGTTAAAATGGTTTATATCTGAGTAAAAGTTGAACCCGAATCATAAGTTCGGATACAATTACTCTTAGCCACTCGCCTACGATCTCACACAAGAACTAATGGTATAACTTTGCTGTTAATACTAAAACCACATCAGCAAATTTTTCACTTTCTATTAAAGTTAGTGTGTTTTAAGTGTTGTCAAATGTGACNGATAAAGAAGAGGCACCCAACCATACATGATGAACGAAGTCACGAATTATATTCAATGAACGTCATTGGCTTACTGCTGGATGAGCAAAGTAAGAAACAGGCAAGTGCAGTAAAAAGCAAACGTCAGCATACCTTCGCTGTTAAAATAAATTCCCTCCATTTTACGGAAAATTACTGTTAAAAATGTATCCACAAGTGTAAGTAAACTCCCCGTGAAATTACGGACACACTGAATTTCACAGAACTTCCCGTGAATTCCTGGAACTTCTCCGTTAATTTCGTAGTTCGTTTTCTGTACTTCCAGTTTGTAAAATAGATAATAAAGAAAAATCTTTAATTTTCGTTATGTGGGTGTTCTACTGTGTAAAAAAAAATATATTTATAAAAGGTTAAAATGGTTTATATCTGAGTAAAAGTTGAACCCGAATCATAAGTTCGGATACAATTACTCTTAGCCACTCGCCTACGATCTCACACAAGAACTAATGGTATAACTTTGCTGTTAATACTAAAACCACATCAGCAAATTTTTCACTTTCTATTAAAGTTAGTGTGTTTTAAGTGTTGTCAAATGTGACTGACGCCTGATGCTATTTTTTGGTGTTTGAAAGGATATGCCTTAAAGGCAACCTAAAGGTATTAGAGGCAACTTAACACTGCCGCAGGAACGATAGTTTTCTAGTTTCAGTGGCGNTTAATACTAAAACCACATCAGCAAATTTTTCACTTTCTATTAAAGTTAGTGTGTTTTAAGTGTTGTCAAATGTGACAGACGCCTGATGCTACTTTTTGGTGTTTGAAAGGATATGTCTTAAAGGCAACCTAAAGGTATTAGAGGCAACTTAACACTGCCGCAGGAACGATAGTTTTCTAGTTTCAGTGGCGAAGAAAGTTTCGTGTATACGCGGCAATGTTCGTCCCCAAAACTGAAAGTTGTAGGAAATATGTAGACTTTTAGTATTTTCGTCATTATGGGTTGCGTATCCGTATATTTACTGTACATTTCAGTAGTAATTTCTGTAAATATACGGACATTTTTGTACAGTTCTTCCAACAACTTGTCACGCGCCACTGGCGATGGTATACTCCGCGTGCATAGGCAGTATAGTCCGTTCCTCGCACTGTTGTACTAGAAAACCAGAGGTAAGTTTCTCAACCGTTGTGTTTCGCTTGCTCCCCTCTGGGCCGAGGAGAAGGGTCGTACGATTATCGGTAAAAGGTGCGGTAAAAAAAAAAAAATACGGCGGTGCNGTGAAAGGCAGCCGAAGTAGTGGATTGTGAACTAACGCACCTTAACTAGCTCCGACCTACCCTGAGGCAGGAGTTTCTAAATTCACTGCCCAAACATGGACTCGAACCCTCGGCCTCCTGTTTAATGTTTGGGTGTCTTCGTGATCGTTGTCACTTAAGAGGCTGCTAATAATCAAGATTCTCTCGATTCGCAAGAAAGAAATCATTATTACGTTGATTCAGTCCATCCTTTCCAGGGCCGCATTATTTTATGGTTCTTAGTGTTGCAAGTGAAAAATATATTGACCCGTGCTGTACATAGGCTGGGCCAATACTTATTTCGTTGCAAGGACGAGTTGTGGGGTTTGGTGTTTTCGATATATGACCTATGACCTCTTTGTGCAACATGTGCATAATCGTAATCAAATTAATTGAGCCGTTCAAAATTTTCTAAGAGCCTTTCACATTTGTTTTACATTTATATAATATACGAGGGAACATAATATGGGAAAATTGCGGATATAAGATAAAGTAAATAAAAACTTGTGTTAGATATACAAAAATAGGATTTCCGTAATTTATTTTGAATTATTTAAACTGTAATACTCTCTCTCTCTCTCTTTCTCTTTCTCTCTCTCTTCCTCTCTCTCTTTCATTTCTGATATTATTATGGCAAGCCAGCATAAATCTATCTGCGAGTCGNTTTCTATTTCTCTCTCTCTTCCTCTCTCTCTTTCATTTCTGATATTATTATGGCAAGCCAGCATAAATCTATCTCCGAGTCGTATTTGTCCTGCAGACAGCGTATCGCGAAATTGTATCTTACGTGAGGTTTAATATCTCGTCGAATACGTGTTCATTACAGACAATTATGAGCCAAGAACTATGTTAACAGTTGTATCCTATTTTAACTTTGTCGGATGGCTACGAAATAATGCGACACCTAAGCGGTTTTTTTTGTGAAACAGTACGAGCACCAACCAGACCTCAGTAATATGCGCACATTCTCGCAGTCTTTCCTTTACCATTCGTCATTGTCGTCATGAGAAATCGTTGCCGTATTTCATGGGGTCACTCACATTTCCATGACCTTGACACTGATCACGAGTGGAGTGGAGTGGTTCTTGAGAGCCGACAAGGGCGAAGCGAGGTGGGTACGGAAAAGCGCTGGAACGTGAAGGCGGGAAACTGGAGATCCCCGAGGAAACCTGCCGACCAGCGTCATCGTCCGGCACGATTCCCACGCGCGAAAATCCAGGAGCTACCCCCGCCGGGAATCGAACCCGGTTCGCTCGACCACCCTGTGCCACAGCGGCCTCCTGATCCTTCGTGATTAGCGTTCATGCAGTTAACACGCGCCAAGAAATAATTTAAGTAATTAAGAAATATATAACACTTAGAAGTGTCATAAAATATATTTTGCTTGGCAGTATTCCCACGAAATACTTTTGTTTCTCCTAACAAACATGACGAATTGCTATTATCATTGTTAAGTCGTAGTGTGGTTTCTTTTCTTAGATGAATACAGTATATTGTAAACACGTTAAGTATTTTCACAAAAAAAAAAGTTTCAAATGTATTGTTACGCGTTTTAAGTGCTTGGTAGGCGAGGCGTAAAAGTGGTGAAATTCGGGGAGGTGAACAATGTTACTCAGACGGAATTGTTTTCACGGTTTTGCAGTGGAAATTCACTGATTCTGAGTGTTTTGTTGGCACTGTTTTTAAACTTCGGAGTGCAGCTAGCATACAGGCGTCAGGGTTATACAGGTAAGAGTGACAGGTGATGACGTTAAATAGTTCGCTGTAAACTGCATATACGGAGAACTTCACCAAGCGATTATAGCGAGAAAAAACTGTATCCGCACCAAGTGAACACTCATTTGTTTTATTGCTGTCTTCCGTTGCGTGCACTTCGCATTCATTTCCGCCCCCCCCCCC
>NQII01002440.1:129509-142636 GCA_002778355.1 Clitarchus hookeri | reverse complement strand
GGAGGGGGGGGGGTTGTTATGCAGAATTTACGTTAGACTTAATGGGATTAAGGTGAGGAAACATTTACGATTTTAAACGCCCCTGTTCAGTGTCCTTGAAATATAACCAGTTGAGCTTCTGCGACAGCAGAACTCCCGAGCTGGCTGGAACACAGAATATACACGTATACAGATAAAGAATTCTCGGTGACCACGTTCGTAAGGCGGTTTAAGAGCCAATTTATTTTCTAGATTTTGACGATATTTTATGGTTTCGTGGCCTGACATATCTCGATAAAAAGTACTTCATCACTTAACAGACGATCTTAATTTTTTTTTTTACAGAAAATTATGGTTATAACTTAAAATGTGTTTATCAATACAAATTTTAAAAAAGTTATTTTAATACAAAGTTTGGTTCCAACTAAAGTGTTTATTAAAGTGTGTTACGTTGCAATTTCTTTGAAATACGACACATGGTCACCTGTGGTAATGGTTTATCTTGCATATATCTTGAGTTCAAATTTTATCTCAAATCTCAAAATTTAAATACGGGTGAACAACATAACAAATTTCCATTAAAACATTCTTCACGTTGTATTGACGATATTGNTTTTATGGTTTCGTGGCCTGACATATCTCGATAAAAAGTACTTCATCACTTAACAGACGATCTTAATTTTTTTTTTTACAGAAAATTATGGTTATAACTTAAAATGTGTTTATCAATACAAATTTTAAAAAAGTTATTTTAANTTTTATGGTTTCGTGGCCTGACATATCTCGATAAAAAGTACTTCATCACTTAACAGACGATCTTAATTTTTTTTTTACAGAAAATTATGGTTATAACTTAAAATGTGTTTATCAATACAAATTTTAAAAAAGTTATTTTAATACAAAGTTTGGTTCCAACTAAAGTGTTTATTGAAGTGTGTTACGTTGCAATTTCTTTGAAATCCGACACATGGTCACCTGTGGTAATGGTTTATCTTGCATATATCTTGAGTTCAAATTTTATCTCAAAACTCAAAATTTAAATACGGGTGAACAACATAACAAATTTCCATTAAAACATTCTTCACGTTGTATTGACGATATTGNACTCAAAATTTAAATACGGGTGAACAACATAACAAATTTCCATTAAAACATTCTTCACGTTGTATTGACGATATTGACAATTAATTTCAGTTGTAGCTTAAATTTTGTTAAAATTTGAGTTTTGTACGAAAAAACCACAGACGCTTGGAAATTCATGCAGTACCTTTGCTTAGTATTTTAAAAGTAATTCACCACCACTGCCATACTTTTTCAGACTTTCATTTCAAAACCCATTGTAAAAATTTGCAATAGGCCTACAGACCCTAGTTAAAAATATGGGATATTTTTTTTTACTCTTCAACGCTTGAGAGGCTGCGGTGGTGTAGTGGTCAGACTACTCGCCTTCCTAGACGANTCAACGCTTGAGAGGCTGCGGTGGTGTAGTGGTCAGACTACTCGCCTTCCTAGACGAATCGGGTTTGATTGCCGGCGGGATCGCACCCAGATTTTCAAATGTGGGAATCGTGACGGACGTTGCCGCTGGTCGGCGGGTTTTCTCGAGGATCTCCCGTTTCCCCCGCCCTTACATTCCGGCGCTGCTCCATACTCACCTCGCTTCACCCTCATCGCTCATCGGCTCTCAATACCTCGATGTTAAGAGTCGCCCAAATCTCTTCGCTCACTCTCCTAACTGTAACATGCCATTCCTCCGTCTTCAATTAACAATTTATCTCAAACTTATTTATGTTTTAAAATATTTGTTTTTAGTTTGTAAAAATTAATATTGTAATTAAAATTGTTTTAATTTAGCTCAGAAAAAACTAAATGTTATTTTTGAAATTATTATTTTTATGAAGTTATCATTGGCAATACATTTCTAAACCATAAAATATCGTCAAAATTTAGAAAGAAAAATTGCCTGTGTGACTGGTTCAAGTTAGTAGTAAAGTGGCGTCCAAATTAACATTGCACGCGACTGCAGAAGTAATCANGTTTTTAGTTTGTAAAAATTAATATTGTAATTAAAATTGTTTTAATTTAGCTCAGAAAAAACTAAATGTTATTTTTAAAATTATTATTTTTATGAAGTTATCATTGGCAACACATTTCTAAACCATAAAATATCGTCAAAATTTAGAAAGAAAAAATGCCTGTGTGACTGGTTCAAGTTAGTAGTAAAGTGGCGTCCAAATTAACATTGCACGCGACTGCAGAAGTAATCANATGCCTGTGTGACTGGTTCAAGTTAGTAGTAAAGTGGCGTCCAAATTAACATTGCACGCGACTGCAGAAGTAATCAAAAACAAGTAGCCATATACGCACTGCCATAATTCTCAGAAAAGTACTACTTAAGCTGCTTATTAAAGAAAAAAGAATTTTCTCTGTGATATTGGAAAAAAATAACCTTTTGAATACACTTTATTGAATGATTTAAAAAAGCAAATTATACGAGTATTTTTAATAAAAAATTTAACCGTATTTCCATTTTGGATACTTAGAAAGTAGAAGCAAGATAATCATAATAATTGCTCTTATTGAGTGTAATAAAAATTAATAATGATGTTTACAAATATTTGTAAAAAAATGATTTTATTGACTCAAAATTTTAGTACCTAGTAAAAATAATAATTGTTATATGTAAAATGAATTAATTATAAACAATAATTGCAAACATTATTACTAATGTTTATTACATAAGATTAGAGAAATTATAATGATAATCTTGCTTCAGTTAGGTTTTTTCTTTTTGCAAAAATTTACTTATATTCAATATAGAAATACGCTTACATTTGTATTAAAATTTTTTTTCTTAATTAATTTTTAACGCATTTAAATAAGCAAAACTCTGGCAAAATATGATTTTTTCTTTTATATGCAACTGAAATCTTAATTTTCTAACCATTTTGGTAGTGTTTCTACTATAGTCCATTAACGGCTACTTCCAACTTTTCTGAAGCCTTGCTGAAGTTCTACTTCCAGGATATACCTCCACCTCATGCAAACAAAGCATAGCCGAGCCTAGATAATTACACCAAAAGTGACGACGCACCGCATTCGTGTGAGGAGACTGCGGTCAGCAGCGAGCCGGAGCAGATCTCTTACGTGCCCTCGGAAGGCCGTGCCGTCGCGAGACCAGGAATCATTGATCCGGCGGCGGGCTGCTGCGTGTATGTTCTAGCTGGGCTCCGGGCCCGTATTTACGGCTGATAACTAGAGCCGGTGACTTTTCGCGTAAAAATCGGAGCACACGGTAGACTTCAATACTATATACACACCTCAGCTGTTGTTATACCTCCGTTGGCTGCTGGTGTCGTGTCCGTCTTTGACCAAGCCACTCAGAACTAAGTAACTCCCGGCACTGAACCTTCGTGATTCGTGCGCAAACGGTTAACACTGGCCAGAACATTTGTTGGCCAATAAACCCAACAGTGCTTTGGACTGTATCTTGTCTCGAAATCTTTTCGCGAAATATCGCTGCCCCTACTGATAACCACGGTTGCTATCTTGATAAATGTAACGTGTAGGTATTATCGGCGAGGGAGTGAAGCTCCCCACTAGTCTTCCACGACTGGCGTGTCTTAGTGTCGTGATGTCTGTAGAACATGTAGTGTTGTTTGCAAGTGGCTAGTTATAGCTCGCGCGTAGTGTCGGTGAGTCCAGAGCGAGGTAAAAGACAAGAGCAGTTCTATCGGAGCCCTCCCCTCCACTACCCCCCTTACCAGGTGTGTGTGTGCGCGAGATTGCAGGGGCGACCAGCTGCCTATGCTGCGACGTCGTTGGGCAACTGTTCCGCCATCCAGGCCACGCCCATTCCGTACAAGGGGATTGGTCCTCGTCGTCAGCCCGAGCGCAGCTGTCAACCGAGATACACACACACACACACACACACACCNCCTTAGAGCGAATATGAGATATAATCCATTGGCGGTTACTTCCAGCTTCTCTGAAGCCCTGCCAATTTTCTACTTTCAGGATATTCCTCCGCCTCATGCAAACAAAGCGTAACCGAGTATAGGAAAATTACACCAAATGGACTAGGCACTACCAACACACATATGTTCTCACTGTTTTTATCCATATTAGTTATATATACATAATATTATAATCCATAGGTAACGTATCTGTAAAATTTCAATTCAACCAAAAAATTCGGTACTTTCATGTCAACACAAGTATAAAACGCTTGAGATACTCGACATATTTTGGAAATAACCAAACACGTCGTTCACTGGGTGTTTTTTCAAAGATTTATAAGTTAAAAGCTTCCCTTACCGTGTAAGAAGTTTACTGAGATTTTTTTTACTGCGTTTTATGGCCGTGAAAAGCCACTATAGCTGACCCACTCAGAACGTGGTTACTTCAAGAAAGAACTTATGTGATTGGCGTGCACACAACTGCTATACGTTCAGTACCTATTATGTTCAAGTTACACCGAAGTTATAACAAAAACGGCTACACAAAACTGACTTCAAAAAAAAAATCCGTTTATGAAAATGCGTTCCTAGAATATTTATTTACCAAGAAACCAATTCTGACGTAACAACTAATTTTGTAGTTATTATTTTACTAGGAAGTCGATAGTCATCAAATTGCCTGTAATTTACAGCAAAAGAAGAGAAAAAAAAATTTCACACTTGGCTGTGGCTATTGAGCAAATTACTATTCTCCTGCTGCACCAGACATTTTGCAGAGCTGGGTATGAATTACCACAAAAAATAACACTAATAAAGTAATTTCGCGGTTCCGAAAAAAAAAACATTCATTCCAACAAAATATTTTCGTTCGTGGCTTTGTGCCCATTGATATTAGTGGTCGTTATGAATGTAAACTTATTATAATTTCATTCCCTGCTTATAATGAATGTTTGTGCGGGCTCTTTTGCGTTACGTGTAAGAACTCCGAGTGAGTGAGTGAAGAGAAATTGGCGGTTCTTAACATCGAGGTCTTGAGAGCCAATGAGGATGAAGCGAGGTACGGAGCAGCGCTGGAATGAAAGGTCGGGGGAAACGGGAGATTCCTGAGAAAACCCGCCATCCAGCGGCATCGTTCGGCACGATTTCGACGTGCGAAAATCCAAGAGCGACCACGCCGGGAATTGAACCCGGTTCGCCTAGGTGGGAGGCGACCATTTTAACCACTACGCCACCGCGACCCCGTGAATACTCCGAAAGCACCGAATTTAACGCGTTTTTTTTTNGGCGACCATTTTAACCACTACGCCACCGCGACCCCGTGAATACTCCGAAAGCACCGAATTTAACGCGTTTTTTTTTATTCTATGAAGGCCGCTGCTTCGAATCACTTTTCTGTAAGTCGTGTAAGACTGGGTCACGTGACGANGTTTTTTTTTATTCTATGAAGGCCGCTGCTTCGAATCACTTTTCTGTAAGTCGTGTAAGACTGGGTCACGTGACGAACATCATCATCCTTAATGGCGGGGAAAAAAAAAATTGAGTGAATTCAAGTTTTCAACAGTTTCCAGGAATGGTCGTTCCACAACCAGGCAATTTATATGCCGATAGCAACTTTTGTTGTTGTTCGTGATAGCTGAGTTCTGAGAATTACAACTTAAAAGATAAATTAAATGCTTCGCGGAAATAATGAGTAACGGTTGCCAGCAGTAATAGCAGATACCAAGCAGAAAAAAAAGTTCATGACAAATATCCACACACAGTGGAACGAATGTATTAAACCACTGCGAAACCAGTCACTGCCGTAAAATCAATTTAAATTAAATAAGATAATGTTAGACAACTCGCCTCCTGCCAAGGCGAAGGAGCCGGGTCACTACCGGATTTTCGCATGTTAAAATCGTGCCGACGATGCCACTGGCTGGCGGGTTTTTCTCGAAGATATCCCGTTTCATTGCGATGCTGCTTAATTCTCACCCCATTTCACATTCACCGAGTGTCAAGACCTCGATGTTAAGAGCCGCCCAATTCTCTCAACTCAACAACACTCTTAAAACTAAAGAAAACCAATACTTATATAAAAANCGATGTTAAGAGCCGCCCAATTCTCTCAACTCAACAACACTCTTAAAACTAAAGAAAACCAATACTTATATAAAAATAATGCGACTGGTGGGAATGCAAGAGATGAAAAGAAATAAATAAAAATCTGTGTGCGCAGGAACTCATTATCACGAAGCAAAATGTCACTGCCGCACACACTAGTGACGATTGAAACAGTCTAACAAAAAAATCTCAGCGTACGAAGTGAATTTAACTAGAATATGAACAATACGGGAAGTAGCAGAAAAAGATCAGGAGTAAATTTGCAAACGGAAAGGAAANAAACAGTCTAACAAAAAAATCTCAGCGTACGAAGTGAATTTAACTAGAATATGAACAATACGGGAAGTAGCAGAAAAAGATCAGGAGTAAATTTGCAAACGGAAAGGAAACAGCAAAAGACAAAGAAATACGAGTGTAATAGTAAAGTATGTTTCTCTGGCGTCATAAAATCATAGGTAGGGCCAGTGACTTTTCACGTACAAATCGTAGTACACATTAGACTTCAATACTATATACACACCTATCATTACCAGATTGCCCCCCTACTACCTGAAAATCTTTCAATGCCAGTANTAGACTTCAATACTATATACACACCTATCATTACCAGATTGCCCCCCTACTACCTGAAAATCTTTCAATGCCAGTAGAGCACAGAAGTCAGGCCCCTCTGGTCGGGTCACCACTCCGACAGAGGACTAGAAAAAGTGTCCAGCGTCTCTAGTGCGAAACGATAGGATGACCCCTTGGGTAAGGACTTCTAACAATTGGGTGAATGTGAGTAAATCATGAGCGGACAGTCACAGTCGAAGTGGGTGTGTCTCAGGCACTATTCCCATTTCGTTAAATACCCTTGGCATTGCACACAATCATCCCTCCTTGACGTCGGTTTCAGCAGTCTGCGCTTCAAACAAATAACTGGCACGGCGTGTCCGTTGCACGTCCGAAGAGCACGAGGATTGCCCAAGTCCTCGGATCACAGAACTGCGTGAACCCAACCGAATTCTTTCGGCCCCGTGTCCGTATGGCAACGGATTGTGTGAAGTACGTGAGGACATGGGAGTATTGGGAACTTAAAACTATAACAGTACAACTTAAGTTTAAAGTTGGCATGAGGAAATACAATTGCGTGGTGCGCGCTAGCACGCTGTTACGCGAACACTGTGCCGCGACAAAGTGCAGATGCGGGGAATGTGTTGCCTCGGCACCATGCAACTGGGTTGCGTCGCCCAGCATGCAGCTGCGACTTTTCGTCCGTCCATATGGCAACTAATGATGTAATACAGGCTTTCTGTTAGCATACTAGAATTTCATTCTTAACTGTCATTCCTTATTTATCTGCATATTATGAGAAGTTTCTTAAANTTTCTGTTAGCATACTAGAATTTCATTCTTAACTGTCATTCCTTATTTATCTGCATATTATGAGAAGTTTCTTAAAGATACAGCATGTAGACTAAGGGTAAATCATCATGAATTAATTTTCCTTTATCTGTGAACAGCAAATCTAATTACAATATTGTATGATATAATGTACGGAATTTATTAAATTAGTTCGAGTTGAAAGTTAATTTAATGAAAATGGTCATGCGATTAAAAACCACTGTCACAGCAAAAGTTTCGTTTAAAATAATAAGTACCAGCACACACGGGTGAATTAAATATAATAATCAAATTACTAGAATGGATTTGTTGGGGTAAATTATGCACAATTTCATTTACGTGACAAGAGACCGGGACATTATGAAGTACTTAAAATTGAAATATTATTTGTTATTTAGATATCAATTAACTATTTACATTGTAAGCTNTTTCTGTTAGCATACTAGAATTTCATTCTTAACTGTCATTCCTTATTTATCTGCATATTATGAGAAGTTTCTTAAATATACAGTATGTAGACTAAGGGTAAATCATCATGAATTAATTTTCCTTTATCTGTGAACAGCAAATCTAATTACAATATCGTATGATATAATGTACGGAATTTATTAAATTAGTTCGAGTTGAAAGTTAATTTAATGAAAATGGTCATGCGATTAAAAACCACTGTCACAGCAAAAGTTTCGTTTAAAATAATAAGTACCAGCGCACACGGGTGAATTAAATATAATAATCAAATTACTAGAATGGATTTGTTGGGGTAAATTATGCACAATTTCATTTATGTGACAAGGGACTTATGGGACATTATGAAGTACTTAAAATTGAAATATTATTTGTTATTTAGATATCAATTAACTATTTACATTGTAAGCTGGGATATTGGATTGTAAAAGATAAATTGCTATTTAAACGTAATTAATTATTTAAAAGTATATATATGACATTATTTAAGTGACATTGCTTGTGGAAAGCGAAAATTTTTAATTGTAAAAGTGGACGTGGTTGCGCTGTTGTTACAATTCATATGGAAATTAGCTATACAAATATACTGAAATATTAAATTATATTAAATGATAAAGATTTAACCAGCCACATTCTGAGTAATGTCTAATTGGAGAGTCCCCCCACCCTGTTCATGATTCCGGAGGCTGATTAAGATGACGGAAGTCGACGAACGGACACACCTATCTTCAGTGGTCTTCTCGTTCCAATGGACCGACGACAAAAGACACCGCCCACGGGCTACACTGCCCTATATCGGCTGCGTTGTCCCCGTTTACTGGCCGGTGGAGGGGTTGTCTGTGGTTTGCGATTTCATAACTAATTTCAGCGATCACGGCCCGTGTCCTGGATAAATATGTGAAGGTGTGATCAGGCAGGCCGCTTAACTAAGGCCTGATCATAACTGGTAACAAAATGCAATAATTTATTACTTGAAAGGCTTTTCATACATGTAGCTTTATTCAATAAATATTATAGTGACGACTTAAAAAATTCAAAAATTTCAATTTAAAAAATAATGATTATTTTAGTAATTTTTTTAAACCTCTTCAAACTATGCAATATGCGAAAAAAATCCTCCAAATCAAAACGAACATTTTTTCTAAGATGATATATTTACTTTGCATGAAATAAATACATCCATATATTTTTGTTTGTTAAATGCGCCAAAATAATTTTATTTTTACACAAGTGATATTTATTTGTTTTTAATAATTCGGAGTGCTAGTTGAAAAAGTGGATTCAATAAAATATAGAACGTGTACTAAACGAAAATCTTTGAAGGAATTTGAGCCTTTTCAATGGCTTGAAAGACAAAAAGACCGCGATTATGAGACAGCATTCAGAGAATAGAATTAAATAAATTTTAAGAAAATTATAATTGAACTTTGATCGTGTGAAAGGGGCTTTAACATGCACGCTTGTTATTTCTCCTGCGGTTTCGACGTGGCTTTTCCTCAATGGACGGGCGTCCTATTTTCCGTCGAAAATCCGCGGGGCCCATCTTTAGCAGTCCCACTACGAGCACGCGGCATGAATGAAGCGAGGGAGGAATGAAAGCGGGCGAAAGAAAACAGTTTCGGATTGTTGTTTTGCCGCCCGGTCTATTGTCCGAGCGTCGTTTTCAGAAGAGAGAGAGAGAGTGAGAGGAGGAGGGGGGCGTCTCCAACCCTCCTGCATCCGTTCTTTTTGTCAAAGGGCCCGATGGTGAATTTTCGTCTCTTCGCCCAGTCGTCGCGGAAACAGTTTCTGTTCGTTGCGTTTCCGGTCGGAATCTCCTTACGGCCCCGGTCCTTAAAGCAGCGGAAACGAAAGGCGATATTCTCCCCGCGAAGGGTTCTTTCTTCGCTGCGAGAGTCGCTTCTTGCACGCCGTCTCGTTACCACACCCACTGCACAAGAGAAATCCTACTAAAGGAAACAAAATCTCCGGCCTCATTTGTCCCTCTCTACTAGCACTTTTTCCTATCATAATAAAGAGCATGATTCCTATCCTTTGTCTCCTGTAGCATTTTCTGTTATACATGATAATGCGTGAAACAATTTTTAATTATTTCCTGTCGAAAGGATTTTTACGGTGACTATGCCGGTTTTTCCCTTTCTCTTCTAATTATAGTTTAGCTATAAGTACACTTATGGAGGTTTTCATGGCCAAATGCAGGCTATGGCAGCCCAATCCCTCTTTGCCGTGATGCATGTCTCCTTGCATGATACTCCATTCCTTGTAGGCGTATGGGGCTTAGCCCGGAGACGCACTTAACTCCCGTCCCTACCGCGGGCTCATATAACACTTAGTTTTAGAGTAGTTAGTATAGGAACGATGTTCAGCCATATTTCGTTACCGATATGGTATTTAACAGGTGGAAACCCTCTACGTTTTGGTTTTTAATCCTTGTAAACAATCAAGGGCTATTGTCTTAGCCATCGTTTGGAATATTTAAAGTCTTGTTTATAAACATTTCGCACACACGTCTGCAGAGCTTCAACTATTGTCCAGAAAACACGGTAACTCCTTAATTAAGGCCGGATAGTTCTTTCTCGGTTAACCTGATAAATCTTTTGAAGTTAAGTGAATTCAATCTCTTTTTGACCGCCGCCAGATAAGAATATAAATTTATGTGAAAACCTATGGAATATAACGTCGCTACGACGAATAGAGGTCAGTTATTACACTGAAGCGTAAGTATACGACACGAAAGCGATAAACTCAAGCATTAAATGACGATACATGGTGCTTAATAAAAATAATTTCACTATTGTTATTATTATTATAGTGGTTGCCGTGACAGCATTACATGACCAGACCAAGCGTTTAAAGCTGCTTCAGAAATTTGCTTGCACTTGAAGAAGACGGAATTGTTGTTCGATCAAATGTTTCGCAAAACTTCTGTTTTAAATAACTTGCATTCAAACATATTTTAAAGAGATGCGTATTTGTTGAATTTAAAGGCCATGATTACTTAATGTTAGAGATACGTATGTAATTACAATTTTTCACTCATAGAGAAATAGTTGTCTTCGTCTAATGTTAATCAGTCATAATTTCAAACTTCAATAATTTCAAAATTGGTTAACATTGCTAACGGCGATTATACTTCGTAGTAAATCTAAAATTGTGCACTTAACCTGTCCTGAAAAAAAAAGCATCCAGGTGATACGGCTGACTCTACTGACATATATTTTTAGTTATGCACAGTAAGTTGAACCCTTTTAAAGTCCTAATTAGCTCATTTTTTGCTGCCATATAATTACCCTTCTGCTGAATGCATATTTTCATGTATATAAGACAGAAAGAAAAAATGCACTGGTTACCAATTTAAAACATTATAATTTTAATAATACGCTGATATATATTTAACTGTTTGGGGTCGAAATACTTCGACTGGCGGTCAAACCACGCAAAGAAGCTAGTCGTCAATATCAATCTGCACAGAAACACAAGTAATGCCCCTTTTACAATGTACTAACTGTCAGTCAGAGGCGTGAGGAATCGAGTCAATCACAATCAAACTGTTTTTTCCACTGATAAAGAAATTTACAAGCGATCGTGTTCATTGGGTCACTAGAGTGGAGAGATTTAGGTGGATCTGTACCTCGAGGTCTTGAGAGGTGATGAGGGTGAAGTGAGGTGATTATGGAGCAGCGCCGGAATAGAAGGGCTGGGGAGATGGGCGATCCCCGAGAAAACCTATCGCCCAGCTGCATCGTTCAACACGATTCCCACGAGTGAAGATACGGGAGCGACCCTGCCGGAAATCGAACCAGGTTCACCTAAGTGGGTCGCTCAACAAAAGTGTGCTATCGTAAGTTGCAATATTTTTATTGTTTTTTCCTTGTAAGAATATGACCCAAAGATACACAGGTGAAAATTAATTAAAAATATTAAAGCTTGTTAAGCATGCAAAAATGCAGATGTTGTTAAATATGACTTTCTAATTAACTTCAGGCATATCACTCGATTATTAGCCCTTTTTAGTTACAGATAAAAACGTTATCTTGGGTGTCCAGCAAACAAATGTTGCGTTTCAAACTGTTATGGAATTAATATAACTTAATCATAAAGAAACCGTGCTCGATTTATATGGCAGCAGGTGTTTGCGAAAATAAGGAATATATTCTCAACGACGAATGGTTTCTCCCCTACGCGAGTAATTTATATTTCTGCACGCTGTTTTATTGTGTGTACATCGTAAATCATAAATGCCACATCCTCTGCAACGTCCCGTATTTTGAACATTACTCTGTAATGGAAATTTTTAACTTACATATTGTGGTAAATTTACAATTACGTCAGGCTGCAAACGTATAAATGTTACTGCANTAATGGAAATTTTTAACTTACATATTGTGGTAAATTTACAATTACGTCAGGCTGCAAACGTATAAATGTTACTGCAAACATTTGAAATCTTCTCTATAGTCAATTCACAGCTTCAGCACACTTTTTGAATCAAACCACATGTATGACTTCCTTGGTTGTTTCCTAGATATGACATCTATTAGAAGCGTCATACAGTAATACTTCTCTTAACGTTAAAGTACCTTATTTTTGGTTAAATAAAATTTTTACCTATATATTATATATAAATTATAATATATCACTTGTAATTGATATGAATGAAAACAGAGAGAAAATAGGTGTGTTGGTAACGCCTAGTAAGAAAAGGTTCTTATGCAAAATATTATTACATTGAGTGCCCATGAATGCGGGTGACCCATTGGTATAATTTTCTAGGCTTGGTTGAGCTTTGTTTGAATGATGCGGAGGAATATCTTGGAAGTGGAACTTATCAGGGCTTCAGAAAAGTTGGGAGTAACAGTGAATGGACTATGTGCATTTGACGCTGTCCTGAACAAACGTAGGAACGCTATCATGGATGTATGGTAATACATTTTACCGTTCCTGCTTCCTCAAAACAACGGCGTGGTTAATTTGCGCAAAAAAATGTCTTAGGGGTGTATGACTGTAAGGGTTAATTACTACTACTAATTCGCGGCCGTTATTGCTGTACGCACAACAGTTGTTGCTTGACATAACCGCCGCCGCCGAACCCTCATTCCCCACCGAATGGCCTTGGTGTCGTGAGACCGGGAGCCCAGACTCCCATAACTCACAGGGTGTTTGTAAAACAAATGCACCCCGACACATACTCAAACCATTGGGTCGGTGGCGGGGCGCCATGTAGCTGTGGTTTGTTGG